>JAMKCH010013616.1:0-27983 GCA_023653785.1 Ophioderma brevispina | reverse complement strand
CCCGGCGGTACAGTTAACAACATTCTCATACACATAAAGCCAACGCCCTGTGGATACGATGTAGTCCTAAGCTAAGATTGCACCGGTATTTTTTTGCAAAGTTCAAATTTAAAGATGGCACTAAAATCTCTAAACCGGCGCACTAGATATCTAACGAGGGGTAGCACTGCATACAAATGTTATAATTCCCAGAGCGTAGGAAATGTTCATCCATATTTTTTTCTTTTTTAGTTCTTTTTTAGTTTATTTTGTTCGGTTTGCTCTTGTTGTCTATTGTTTTGTTGGTTACGAGAGGATAAATTGGAAGTTTTCACCCATGCTTGGAGAAAACAAAAGCAGATCTCAAACCTCAAAGTCGTGTTCAGTAAGTTATCGTAATGTTTAGGAAAAAACTGTTGGTTTAATTTTTTAGCGTTTCCATATTTTTTTCTTTTAGTTCATTTTGTTCGGCTTGCTGTTGTTGTCTATTGTTTTGATGGTTACGAGAGAATAAAATGGAAGTTTTCACCCATCTCAAACCTCAAAGTCGTGTTCAGGAAGTTATCGTAATGTTTAAGAAAAAAATGTTCGAGTTTCTATTGTTGTTGTTGTTGACTTTTGTTTTGTTGGTTTAATGTTTTTAGGACTGTTCGGTTTGTATTGTTGTTGTCTTTTGTTTTGATTTGACTGTTCCTGCTCTTTTAGGGAATGTTCGGTGTTCTATTCATTTGTTTTGCTTTGTGGGTGTTGTTCCTCTTTTCATTTTGCTGTTTGTGTTGTCTTTTGTTTTGTTAGTTTGCTTCTTGTTCTTTAAGGGCTGTTCGGTTTTCTATTGAGGTTGTCATTTTCTTCGTTAGTTTGATTGCTATTCTTGTTTGGTTTGTTATTGTTGTTATTTTAAGACTGTTCGGTCTGTTATTGTCGTCTTTTGTTTTGTTGGGTGGATTGATGTTCTTGTTCTTTTTAGCAGTTTTATTGTTCCTGGTTCTTTTTGGACTGTTCGGTTTACTATGCACATCTGATGGGGGAGTTTATTGGGTTTCTGAAAGGTCACGTCCCTGGCTTGTTTCAAGGACATCCCAATGACTCTCGTTCGTGTCGTTTTACAATATAACCAAAGAGAGGTATTTCGCTGGCCTTGAAAAGTTGTTCCGATGTGACCTTCTCGAAACTTAATTGGCCCCTGCATCAGGCCAGAATGGTTTTAATTGCTGTGCTACACTGTTGCTCATAAAGTTGGAATTTTTTTTCAGACCCAATCTTAAAACGTATTTCTATTTCAACGCCTCAGTGATCATATTAGAGTAGGGGAATGATTACATAATGAGTCCCCACTACCCAGGTGAAGTGAATCCATGCATAATTTTGAATTACGTAACAATGTCTTTTGTTTTGAGCTCTAAAATGTCAGACGTCTGTTGTTTGTTCCTTTTCCTTGCTCTAAACAGGTGTGCAAGGAGCACATTTTTTCAGAGTTGGTTGTTTCCTTTACAACAAAAACTCACACAACCTATGCCTCATCCAACGGCATTGTCAATACGCCGAAGAGTACTTGCAGTCCAACGGGAAGGGTACAAACAAGCCAGAGTCGCTGATTTCCTCGGGATATCACATAGTACGGTCTCTAAAATCCTCAGACATCATCGAGAGGTGGGTCATCTTTAGGACGACCACGATTGACTACCAGACGAGAGGATCGCCAACTGCTTAATCTGTGCCTAGAGCCCGGAAAATGCCAACGACCCGTCTTCGTCGTTTGTGGAGAAGACACTATGGAATCAACGTTTCCCTCCAAACTGCAAATTGCTTTTACATGGTTACCGAGCAAGACTAATGACCAAATGTCCACGCCCAACATTTCACCACAGAGTTGATCGACTTCGCTGGGCTAGGGAGCACAGCCTAGACTACAGCTCAGAAACTGGCGAAATGTTGTGTTTATTTGGGAGAGCCGCTACATCCTTGACCATCAAGATGGAAGACAAAGGGTTCGTCGATTACGTGGTGAGAACCTCCAAGATGACTGTATTCAGGAATTGGCTCAAGGTGGTGGCGGATCATTGATGGTATGGGCCGGTATTCATTATGGAGGAAAAACATCACTGGTGGTGCCGATGGAAACACGAACGCCTTGGTGTACCTGGACATTCTGGAAAACCATTGTCTGCCACATGCAAGAAGGGTTTATGTAAGCAATTTTCGGCTGCAAAACGACAATGTCACGCCACACAGGCCTGCTGTAGTGAGACAATGTCTTGAGGCAGAGGGGGTGGAGCAGATACCATGGCCTGCTTGCTCCCTTGAATTGAACCCTATCGAGCATGCTGGGATGCCTTAGACCGAACCATCAAGTACAGGGACAATCCTCCTCAAACACTACAGGAGTTAGCTCAGTCTCTGACCGATGAGTGGGACGCCCTGCCCATTGACATCATAAACAACCTTGTGGACAGTATGCCGCGACGTCTTGACGCTCTGATTCATGCCAGAGGTGGACTGATCATTTAGGTAGCGTGGCGATATACACCCTAGATATCATAAATAACTCACATTGTAAGAATCGTTCCATAAAAAGTGGTAACAATATTTATTCCAACTTTATGAGCAACAGTGTATTTTAGAAATTTTCGGTGTGTTTTGTTGGGTGCAGAGATTGATGGTCTTTTAGGTAAATTTGTTCGGTTTACTATTGACGCTGTTTTATGGTTTGTTGGTTTGATTTTTGTTCTGGGGCTTGTAGGACTCTTGAGATGGTTATGGTGTTATCCTTTTCTTTTGATTGCACTTTGTGTTTGTGTGCTTGATTGTGTGTTCTTGTCTTCAGCAGAGGATGGATGAAAGCTTATCTTATATGCCTAGTTGTCTAGTCATGTACCACTACTGAAGAAAAATAATAGATCTCAAAACCTTATGTTTATATAAATGTAGGAAATTATCATATTAAATTATCATATTAAGTAGACTGCCATTGTTTTGTTTGATGTCAATTTATCTATTATGTTCATTCTCATCATCAAAGTATCCAATCATACAAAATAAATATTTTTGAAACTTTGGTCATTAAGCAGGACACCAAATATACGAAAGTGGCAGGACACTTTTTAAGGAGCTTACTATTTCAATAGCAGAATAACAAATTATTTCAAATACTTCATAACAAAATGCTTCATGCTGTTCAATTCCAATGGGTACTTTCAGAACATGACGTTTATACTCTTTACCCATCGGGCCATATTTTCATAGGTTATTGAACCGGTTACTGTATGAATAACAGCACGCGATTCAGCCTTACGAATTTTGATAATCAATTAAATTAACTCTTTTAATACATCCATGTAAATTAGGGGTGCCGTTTAAAGAGTGACCACGTTTTTAAAAACGAGAGATTATATGGTCATTTGGTTTGTCAAAAATGGAAATATGATAAGTATTTTTTATGGCAAATGATTTTGATATGGTATCCAAGGTTCCAAGGATTTTAAATTTTGCATGTGAAAGTCAATGGGCAATTTTGCCATTTTAGATTATAACTTCAAAAAAAAAAGCAATGTTCTTCTCAACCTATTTTGTCAGAAAATCACCACGCAGTTGATTTTGGTGTATTCTATAATTATGGCCAAAGCAACACTATAATAGCATCATACTGATTGCAACGGGATCCAATTTTATTAGAAAATGTATGTTGGGTGCAAGCCATGAATAGAATAGCCATATTAAATCGGACTTGCAAAAACAAATAAGAAAGGTACTTTGCACCACTGGTCATGGCGTTGCTTCAGTTAATCTTTATATAACATATAATCCAATTAACTTGTATGAGCCTGGCACTCAAAATAAAACAAACTAAATAAAGGATTTGAATATCTCATATCGATGATACTGAAATAAATCAGTTTGATCTTTAAAATTTTTAGGAGTCAACTATTGACCCAAAACCTTACGTGGAAAAAAATAACATGGAGGGGGCAATTATTAGGGAAAGAAATGTTTAGTAGTATTGGGATTTTATATTAAAAGTGAAACATTTTCTACCTTGGGTGTTAAACAATGGAACACCGTTCCCACCTAATGTCAAAAACTCAAAAAAATCAACTATAACAAATAAAAAATGAGAGGTCTGGGACTTGACAAGCCAGTATTAGGCTTATTTTCCAGTACTCTTCCACAATACAATTCATGTATATATAATTACATTAATTTCATGGATGTGTTTGTCCATATTGGCAAGGGAGTTCCATATGTATCTTCCTTAAGTTATGTTATATGTTCATTTCATTCTTTCATTCATCATGTTTCGTCTTATATTCGTTAATTCCCTTATGAACGGTCATTCAATTCGATTATCAGACAGTTTGAGCCTGGTTTGTCGTGAGTCCTGCACAGGGAGCCATAGGCCCCCCCCAATCGTCTATTGTGTTCTCCATTTTGTGTACTGGCCCGCTCATTTATTTCAGCACTATACAACAATATCTCGTCTATAGGGGCACGGTTTATTTGGTATATGTCTACGTACAAGCGAGGGAACTCGACACGGAAGCACTCTATATCCCTTCCACTGGGACTATGTAATTTTACGGCCAGTCATTATAAAATTCGCACAATTTGATGTATAATGGCTATTATGAGTTCATGTAGACTTGATTAATTTTAAATAACTTCCACTTTTAAAATAAGTTGAAATAAAACAGTGTAGCACCGCAAAGTGTGCAACAACCAAAGTTGTAGCAATGTTGTACGTTTTGCGTTATTAAACTTCTCAAAAAGGTGGGCAGCAACTCAACGCAAAACGTAACAACTTTCTGTAGACAAAAAAAACCAACTATTTGTTGGTTCAATCATTCTTTTTCTTAATTTTCATTTTGTGTTTGTAATTTGTGTTTTTTAATTTGTAATAATTTGGGTTTTTTTTTTTGCATTTGTGTATAACAGTTTTAGGCATTAATTTTTTTTTCTTCTAATTTTCATTATGAGTTTGTAATTTCTTTCCCCACATTGTTGTTTACGCAATTTTGAATTTGAGATGTTAATTTTACGCAATTGTGTTAATGTTTCGCAATGAGCAACTTTATTAAGTTGCCGGGAATCAAGCTAGGTTTGGTGGTTCCCGTTCCTATTGCCACTCTATCTCCTGAGTGGCACAAAGGTTTCATTTTTTAGAAGTTTGACTACTACCGCATTTGCTAGGGGAGTAAATATACACCCCTGCAGTGGTATTATTTGTTAAAGACTCAGCAATCAGAACCCTAATACTTATATAGGTCTAATTAGGGTTTATTTAAAAAAAAAATAAAAAAAAGTTAATAAAAACACAATGATTGCAAACTTTTTAAAAAATCCAAATTTTTCTTTTTTTAAAAAATTCAAAATTGAAAAAAAAAAAAAAAGAATGCAGTTTAAACCAAAATGAAAAAAATATCATTATTTTGGGAAATTACAAAAAAACTAACATTTGGATCGTGTGACACGTAGTTCAGGCGGAACATGTTCGCCTCTCCTTTTGGACAAAGCAAAAATCATCATCATGAAGAGCAAAGTTAAACCGTTCTTGTATCAACTAAAAGGTTCTTATGTGAAAATGGACCCCATTTGAGTAACTTCCAAAAAATAATCCCCTTGTACAAATGTTTACAGGCTATATTGAGGTACTTTGATTATCTAAGTAAGTGAAAAATAACCGGTAACCACTTTATAGCACGTGGACAGCATGCTTTCCAAAACAGTTACTTTAAGTATTATTTTTAATTAGGCATATACTACGGAAAACCATTTTGATACTTTAAAGTGCTCCCTACGCGACATGATGAGTAGGGAAGTAAACTATCGTTTGTCTGTTTTCCATGGGCATGCAGGTCTCAGGGGCACGAAAATAGTAGCTAATAGTGTTCTACCTGCTGAAACTCGGACGCGTTCAATTCACGTTTGACGGCTCAGGTTACGATAGTCTGATCTTGAATTTGTGTCACTTCGTGCATATTGTCGAGGGTATGGTTTCATTTTAAAGGGATGCGTTGATACCGAAATTTAAAATGCCAAAGATGTAGTAGAGTGTGTTATTGCAGATAGATTGCAAGTAAAAGTTTCAACACGTCGTGTAATTAATCTAAAATAAATTTCAATGTCATAATTCCCCTTAAGTTAACTCAGTAAATGTTTGATGATTATTATGATTCTCCTACGTGCAGAAGGTGGGCGTTTTATCTTCGCGTGTATGACATAATATTGTGCTTTTGTTACTAAATCCTTATAATTCAATCTATCAAGCATTTCCTTTAATAACAAAAATAAAAATAAATAATAACGCAGTTCTCGCGGTTTTCGGCTTTTGCGCCGCCCAGCCTATCTTACAACTTGACTTTACATGTCCTTTGACCTTTGCATGTGACATTTGACCTCATCAACAAATGAGGGATCCCATGGTGCACCTATGACACAAGTTTGGTTCCAACTGAACTTCAACCTTTCAATTTAGGTCAATTAAAATAAAATAATTTAGTGGCACACACAACAATTTAGTGACACTCACACATACACACATCCACACATACATACGCACAACGGATATGAATGGTCCTGACAGCATTCTACTGCGGTCCGGTAAGTACGTAATCCTGTTTCTAAAATTGAAAAAAAATATCTAATGAATATCTATTGTCCAAATGCAAATGACACCATCTTAAAACGTAATTCACCTAAAATAACATTGGTCACTAAAGACTAATACACTAAAGTGTATTATTCGACAATACATTGTTTAATCCGTATGGCCATATTATCATGTCTATAAACTTTTTAACCCCGATTGAAACGTTTACAAATTTTACCCCTGTTGATTTACCCCTTCTCTAAGTCAAAATATCCAAGGATGATAAAGTTGCATCATCGAGATGGAATCAGCAGGTCAATCATCAAAACGTTTGCAGACTCTTATACAAGGTAATGTGGGCCTACTGCAGAAAGAATTGCATACAAGCTCTGGAAGGCGGGATCCCCAGCCGGCGACCTTGACGTACTGGACAGATGTTAGTAGCCCTAAACAATGACGACTAAGTGAGTAGCGAAACAATCATAGTACGTCTTATAGTATATTACATAACAAATGAGACTTCATTAAAAGTTTAAGGTCTGTCCATTCACCGTTAGAGGTAAGAGGAATTATTTTAATGGCCACAGGTAAAAAAGTGTATGGTAATCGTACAATGTATACTAATGTAGCTTGTAAAAAAAGGTTGACTCAAAATACATTATTTCACATCTAAGATAGCTTGGATGTTTCAATTGAAGTATCAGGATGAAAACACCAGCAATTATTTCACTAAACGTTGTTATTTGAACATAACTTACCTTTGACACTTCAAAATATAATTCCTTATCACAGCATTGGAGAAATAATGCACACATTACACAACTAAGTTTCCATTTGGCCATCAAAATGAGTCAACCTTGTATTAAGAGATTAGCGCAAAGCGGACTTGACATCCCGGCGAACAATGGCATAAATCTTTCTATCGTTAACAGACCATTGTAGAACTGAATGCATCAGTTTCCAGACAACCGATTCGGTAGAGTAACTTTGTACAATATGTTTTGTAATGGCAACAAAAGCAGAGTCTTTGAACCAATATTAATATCACCCCATCGAAATATGCAATAAGTTTCACTTAATTTGAAATCTACTATACATGTAGAATAGTTGACTTGTTGATTTTTTTATTGGCACTTAACGGATACCAGCACCAACTGAACTGCGTCAATATTGCACAGTTGCCCACGGCTCCTTTGTTGGCAAATTTGATTACACCAAGGATCAGGGATTGAGTAATGTTTGGATTACATTTATGTACTAATTTGCATATCGTTTGTGGGTGCTACAAATGGAAGGCCATATCAAACATTTGCAAAAATCACACCAGGGAATACGTTAAATATTCATAGCATTATAGTATATTCATTTCGAATTGGCAGATTTATAAAATGTTTTATTATTTGAAGCAAAATTCTTAAGCAAATTCATAAACAGCTCAGAGTATTATGCGTAATACAGTAAAAGAAATGCCTTTGAAATATCGACTGTATTGTAAAAGCAACACTGACGGAAACTGGAACAGACAAATGATATCTGGTGCAATATATGTAATGCTATGGAATCAGCGGGATTGCAATACCAATATATTTTCCTAATCGTGAACATTATAGGCAAAGCTTAGTGAACAAAAAAATTGACTGTGTAGAGCACAACGCGATATTACCGCGAATGCAACTCTCTCAATCCGTCAATTTGGGTTGGGTTGTAATGTGACGCTATGTTTTTAGTCATATTCCATGAACAATCAACTAAGAAAATGCACACCCGGCAGTGCAGGTACAGTTAACAACGTTCCCATATACATAAGCCTACGCCCTGTGGATACGATGTAGTCTAATCTCAGACTGCACCGCTCCTTTTCGCAGAGTTCAAATTTAAAGATGTCACTAAAATCACTAAACCGACGCACTAGATGGGGTAGTGCTGCATACAAATGCTATAATTCCCAGAGTGTAGGAAATGTTTAGCTCTTTTTAGTTTATTTAGTTCGGTTTCGCTCTCTTGTTGTTGCTGTACATCGTTTTGTAGGTTTAACCCTCGTCTTACCAAGCCTTTTTTGTTGTAATGTTGACGGATTACCGGGGGGGGGGGGGGTTACCATCCCCTCGAGAATTCCTTATAAAACACCCGATGCTTATTGATACCATTGATACCAAATAAGTACCAACCTACCTAGTATAGCGTCACAATGACGTCATCAAGTCCACGAGTCGGCACAATTGACATTTTCCACAGAAAATAGGCGAAAATCCAATTTTGCGCTAACAAAGTTAGGAATATCAGATTTTCAAGCGGTTTTCAGCTTTAAATGATGGCAAATGACCATTTTTACATCCAAATGGAGTTTTAGAGCCATACTATGCATAATATCTTCAAAAATACACCTTAAAATATCCTTGGGTGGCAACCAGCCCCCCTATACCCTTTGACTTTGACGGCATACCCTAACCCCGGTGAAGGTGCTACCTTCACAATTTTTTCGCTAAAATTACCAGGAAGGATGAGAGAATGATTACTTAGAAGCTTTTTACGCAAGATTTTGGCATTTTAGCGCACCGGAGCAAAGTTCACTGGGGGTGGTAACCCCCTTCAACCCCCTCCCCCACCTTGGTAAGACGAGGGTTATTCAGATAAATTTGTAGTATCCGTTCATGCTTTATGAAATATCAGATCTCAAATCGTGTTCAGTAAGTTATCGTAATGTTTAGGAAAAACTATTCGGGATTGTATTGTTGCTATTTTGTTCGTATAATGTTTTAGGACTGTTCGGTTTATATTGTTTTTCGAGTTTTGTTTTGATTTGAGTGTTCTTGTTCTTTTACGACTGTTCGGTTTGCTATTGTTTTGCTTTGTTATTTGGAGTGTTGTTTTTGTTTAGGTAAACCATTTTAATTTATAATAAAGTAGACCGCCATTGTTACACTGTTTGATGTCAAAATATTTATTTATTTTTATCTCAACATCAAAATATTCACGCATTATACAGTAGTTTTGAAAATCCGGTCGTACGCGGATAAGTAAATATACAAAAACCTGGCAGTCACTATTTTAAGGGGCTTACTATTACAATAGAAAACAACATCCATTATTTTAAATCCTGTCATAACAAATTGCATGGCACTGTTCAATTCCAATGAGGTGCTTTCAAAACATGACGTTTATACTCTTTGCCCATCAGGCCATATCTTCATGGGTTATTGAACCGGATTCTTGTTATGAATAACAGCACTTAATTCATCCTTACGAAGTCTTTTGATAGATCATGTAATTCAAGGTCACCCATTGTGTTCTGCACATGATAGCCTACGTCTTTTTAATATTTAACTGCCCTTCCATTCTAAACACACAAAAAGTATTATTATCATCAACATAAAGATATGGTTATCATTCCTGGTTACTTTTGAATCTGTAAAGGACTATAAACTATAAATTTTTGTATTTGTTAAAAGCGTGCAAAAATATAATCTATCTATCTATTTATCTTTCTTTCTTTCTTTCTTTCTTTCTTTCTTTCTTTCTTGAGTACGATAGACCTTTTTATACCAGTCGCCACGAGTTTGCTAGGTATTTTTTGACACGAAATTTCCATAGCGTTACGCACCGGTGAAAAGGCAAGTAGACGTGGGATATTTTTATACATGGCTGATAACATTAAATGATAAGTTATAAAACAAAAAAGAAATTCAGAAATAATAAAGAATCAAATAACTCTACAAAAAGAAAATACTTTTGGTGAGTTTCGTTGCTGACACATTTCCGTTTCGCTAAAAAATACATGGCATGGTCCGTGTACAGGTTACACTACGCATTTTTTTGCCGGAAAATGTTGAAAAATGCATGATCACGAAAATGCAGCAAAACATAACTTAAATGATTTAAATTACCGTGTGAGTCTGATAGTTGAAATACTTTTTTTTAAGTAAAAATACACATTTTTATAGATATTCCTTAAAAAAATATTTAATATGAAGCAATTTTCCATTCAGTCGATAAAATTGGCGAATTAGTCAGAAACGGTATCGTTTTATACGGCGAAGAGAAGAAAAGAAAAAATTATTTCCTTTCCGCACGGTAAATGAGCTTCTATTCTATTGTGATTTTTTTTTTTTTATGAGTTGCAAAAAGTATTAGTTTGATGGTTTATGCGTATTTCTTTTTACTTTGGTGCAAAAAAAAAGGTCTCAAACATTTTTTAATAGTAACGTTCGAGATCTTTTTAACGCTAATAGCCATCCTGACCAATGTTTGGGTGGGAGGGGGGTCCAGGCATGTAAAATTGAAGCTTGTTGCAAGTATCACAGGTAACTCAAGTGGTTTCTTTAGAATAATTTTAAGTCCAGGATTTTCAGAAACACCTGTTTAATGGCAAAACAATTTCATATTTTTACAAAATTTTCAATTTTGGACGAATTTACGGGCCAAGTAACGGAAAAGACCGCCATCTACGCGCCACCGTGGACTGATAACAACTATTTGTTAGGGTTTTTGTATATAAATTATTAACTAAAAAATGATTAACGTCGAGATACTGCCAATTGCTTGTAATATTTGTAAATTGATGTACTATTTACAATAATTTTGATTGGTTTTACACTCCTGCAAACAGGCTAAAACACCACGTGCCAACGCACTGTCCGTGACACAGTATTTTTAGGCACGAAAATGGATCTTTTTTACGTTTTTTATGTCGTGGTCGTCGTTTTTTTTTTTAAGTAGGACTTGCTTAAACGTTAAAACTTGTTTGTAGCAAAATAAAATTTCCCTGTAATTTCTGCCCCCCCTATGTCTAAAGTAGTAGAAAAAAAATCATAAGGCATACCCGATAGAATAGACGTTATCTTCTAATATATGTTGTTAGTTTTTGAAAACCTTAAATTTTTAAATAACCTACTTTCCTGGTCACTATGATAGTGGAAAATGTTTTATATTTATTATTTTCGGCTGAGCTGTTTTGTAAATGGTTGTAAAAGATGCGCAATCTGCCTGAACCATGTTTTTGCTACAAAAAAATTAGTTTATCACAACTTTTTGTATAAATGAGTTTTCTTGTATATCAGGCCCTTCCGAAACACACTTATTCAAATTAAATTTTAGAAAGGGAAGTTGCACCAGGCGATTAAATTCTCTGCTTATTTAGTTCAATGAAACATTTCAAATGGGGTTGTATCTGAAGCAAGGAAGTTGATGTGATGACAATTGATGACAATTGTAAAATTGGCCCAATTTTTACAGGGTTACAACAAAATTGAAATTGCGCGAGTGCGTTGTCGCCAAGAAAAATGGCCAGCAGATTAACTTCATAGGACACAAAAGCGTTAAAAGAGTTCATTAGAGGATTATGTTTTCTACACCAACACACACTTTTCTTGCATTACTTTACAGATATTTTGCCTTGTTCTCTCTGATATATTGGTATATTTTTCCCGGCTAGAATTTTATTGGAAGTTAGGGGTGTCCCTAAACGTAAGGATATTTTTAAAGTAAAAAACTTTTCTTAAGTTTTCTTTGTTAATGGCACGTAGGGGTTAGTTAAATAATAGAAACGCTTTGATGGACTGGGTCACTGGTCGAAAATTATCAGTAATCAATTTATCAAAATACAGCAAGACAGCAAAGAGATATAAATAAAAACTTATACAGATATACAAAAAATGATCAATTGCACGATTTACCAGATTATAAACACGGAATTTTGCGGGGATATGAACCAACATAAAAAGAAGTACCAAGGGGATAGCCCAAAAAGCTCAAAGATAGTGAAGCTTATTCCATTGTGGTTCCCTTTCAGAAAAACGCGAGGAGGAGGAACCAAGCAGAACAGGCAACAGATCCAAATAAAACCTTCTGTTTTATTCATGGTTAACCAAAGATATCTTGAGGATTCCCAAAATTGAGTTGATCCCGATCTTGCGGTTTTGATGTATGAGTAAACTGTGGTTTCCCACGGTCCCCATAGACCACTATGTTAATTTCTGTCCGTTTACGGACAGAAAGTACACAATGCAAATTTCGTACAGATACGACCCAAATTTGCACGTAAGATTTGGTACACATGCCCAGGATGTGGATTACCAAGGCTAAGGTTCAGATGAAATAAAAAATCTCAACTTTTTTGAGGATTAAGTTGGAGGGAGAGGGGGGACGAGGGTTGCGGATCACGAAAATGACCCTTTAGACGATGGAATTTACAAAAAAACTGGTTATGGGCACGACCGACTTGATTTTTATGTTTGCAGAATTTTTTTTGTCGTGTTTTAAAAAATCAATGTGAAATAGCTCTGTTTTTAGCTTAATCATTTTGGCTATTTTTTTAGAACAAGTTGTTGTAAATAATGTTCATTTTTTCTCTTGATTTTTCAGATTTGGGGATATTTTAGGCCAATTTTGACCTCCAAAAAGAAAACGAAAGAAAAAAATTCGCCGACTGACCAACCCTACTTGAAAGGTCCGCTCGCCCGTTAAAACTTTTTTTCGTTGCTTAAAGGCACTTTCAGTGATTTACCAAATCAGCAAATCAAAAAACTCATCAAAAATCAGATTTTTGCATTTGTATTGCGAACAAGGTGAAAGTGTTGATCCTAACTATTTTTTATTTTCCCTGCAAATGATTAGACATGAAAGCAATTTCCTTATAAGGATTTTCAGATCAGAGATTTTTTAGTCGATTACCTGTCCCGGAACGGACACTTGCTTTCAACACGTAAGTTGAAGGAGAATCGTATCGGGAACCACTGCTGTTTTCTACTTTTCTGTCAATTTCCAGCTCCTGAAAAAGGTTAATTATGAGAATTCTAGATTATCCGTCAATTTGAAGCTATTCCTGCAAATTTTACATATGTTTTCAAATCACTGATAGTGTCTTGAAGGTCCAAATTGTCATCAAATATCTGAATACTCAATTCATATAAAAACAATGGCACTATCAGTGATCTTTGCTAGTCAAAAAAAAAATTTGTAAAAATAAGATGGCTTGCATTACGGGTATTTTTGTGGGGTATATAAACTTAAAACAAAGTACTTTTTTAAAATGTTTAAGAATATAAATAGTTGAATTAGCATGAGCAGATTAATAAGGACAAAATACATCGGAAAATTTTATATGTAGTCATTAATCTCTGACGGACACCTACTACAACACGTAATTAAAAGGAATTTGTTAACGAGGCATGTTTTCTTTTGTCAATTCAGTTCAGAAAGAAGTAAGAAAGAAAGAAGTAATACGAGAAATCAATCTACACTTAGACACTATCAGTGATCACCCAAAAGAATCAAATTTTAAAAATTTGTTGACATTGCTTAAAAGTGACGGGTATGTAGATAGAATTCTCATAAGTTATTTTTTTTTCAGCATGGAAAAGAAAAAAATTGTAGATTTATTAGGGGAAAAAAAGGAGGAAGGAAAAAAGGGAAAAAATGGCAATATTCAAAGATATCAATCTCATTCAGTTACGGTGTAGATTAGGATTAAGTGTCAGTGTACGGCTAGTAGTAACAGTAGTAACAACCTAAAATATCAATTAATTTGTCCCTTAGTAGGCGCTTTGGTCTTATCACTTAGGTATGTTCAGAATGCAAAATCTGATTTTTGATATTCTTTCAGATTTTTCTGATAATCACTGATAGTGCCTTTAAAGGTACGGTTCCAATCGTCTTGGGGACCCCCCCCATCCCCCCCATTACCCGAAAGTAGTAGTAGATTTTGATTTATCAGATGAAATGAATTGAAATGGCCATATTTTTCTCATTGCCCATCCCTGAAATTTCAGCCCTAAATCCATCATTCCCAATATAGAATGAAAAAAAAAAACAGCCCCATATAGTGCTTACAATCCATCAATATTAGCACCACAGTATTGAATAGGGGGCTTTGCAACATGCATTATTGCGGTTTCTCCCGTCAAAACCGCAAGTTTGTTTCCCGGTATGTGCCAAGTGCCAGGCTCTCAACAAGTGAGACCCACAAACACAAAATCAGAACAAGCACCTTTAATATTTTTCACTTTTCTAAACATTTGGATTTCTTCTATAAAATCAATTATATTGTTTTAAGGAAAACCAGGTTTTTGTGTTTTGAAACATCATGATACATCCCATAAACAAGCCGCACTGACCAAAGCCATTTGTGAGGGGTGTTAATAAAGATTAAGGGTATGAAATGGCCTGCTTGAGTGACCTCTGTATTTAGTGGCCTAATATAACGATGGGCTAGGGTCATAGTTCAGATCATTTTTTTGAAACAAATGATAAATTTATTGATTTAATTTTAATTTGTAGTTTATTGAAGAAAAAATGAAAAACTATAAAAAAGTTAAATTAAACAAAAAACATTAAAATCCAAAAAAGGCTGCAAATTGAGAAAGAAAAAAATTTGCCATATAACTCAATATTTTTGTTCAATTAGTTGAAAATTTACACTCCAGGTTTTTTTGGTATTAGGAATCAGTTCTATGAAAACTTTTTGCCTTTCCATTAGCCTTTTGTTTTTTTTTTTTGATATGCAGTTTTAGCTCAAATTCTGCTGCGAGGGTTCTTCCAAAAAAACGTTGGCAACCCATGAAATTTTCGATAGACATTCTAAAAACTGAAAAGGGTTTTATTCTTAGCACCTTCTGAAAGTTGACTGGATGCATTAGCTGTTTTGAAACTGTCCAAAGTTTTTAATGAAATAATTATGCCTTCCATTGATTGTGAAACCCACACATTATGAAAGGTGTTAACCCCATATTCCAATTGTCTTCATCAAATTTTAAACGATGCCATGGGAAAATATTGCATTAATTACACACTTCTAATCTCAAATGAGGCAATCATCAACAATTCTGATGATGGCCCCACCTGTTATAAACTTATTATGATATAATGTGTTCCTTAGGAAGAGTCCCTGCAGTCCAATTTTATTGCTTAAAAAATACAGTTATCAAGAAAACAAAAAGTTGTGGTGAGTGAGATGGAAGTAGTAAGTAGCATGATTCAGTACAGGGGGCCAAAAAAATGGGTATTGCCACAAAAATGTAGGAGAATAACACAAACCCTATCATTATGGTGAAAAAATATGTTTTTGGCCAATTTTGGTGGCCATTTTGGTGGCTATTTTGGATGTAATTTTTTTGCTGGGGCACCTCGAGTTTTCGCACTTTTTCATTTTTTTGGGAAAAACATCATGAAAGTTCATCACAACCAGGCTTTGTGGTACAAAGTAGTGATCGGAAACTATGACCAAATATGATCCTAGTCTTTGTAAATTCGAGTAGTGCTAATGCCTGTCAAATGAAAGTAAAACAGTAAAATGATGTGCAACAAAACATGCTGCTTGTATGCAATCCTATATGTCTGTCTGTCTTGTACTTTTGTGTCTGAGGGTTTGTACTGCGCAAAGCTGAGGACACACATTCAATGGATGTAAAAAACCTCCATTTTGGAACAAGAAGATGCCCTTCGTAAACCCATTATTCGCTGTAGTTTATGACGTCCTGAAGACGTATATGGCAATAAGATTAACCCCGCAAATTGGAGGGATGTCCCAATTCCCACGTGTCTTCAGTGACGTCATTAGCATATCGGCGAAAGTGTGTAAATATATGTCCCTTGGGGGGTACCCCGAAACGGAAAAAACATTATGTGTAGGTGCCATTTGAGTTTGTCGGCCTGAATACGTTAAATGGGAGTTGGCCGGGGCCCGTACGCTACGCGGGGAAGGGGATCCCCCCAAATTCCACAAAGGGGCAAAAGGTCCACTTTTTGCTGAATTATGTAATAAAAAGGTCCAAAATGTAGAGAATTTGACAAGAAAGGTCCACTTTTGGTGATGAGATGTCCAAACAAGGACCATTTTATTGGGTTAGGCCCACTTTTACCAAAAAAGTTCCACCTTCGAAGTCCCGCAGTCCCCGACCCCACTAGGGGTAGGAAAAGATCATTTGCTTCATGATAATGAGATAACTGAAAGCTCTCTGATGGCATTCAAACATGCTAAAACCCGAGATCTCAAGGGGGCTTCCCCCCTGGACCCCACTAGGGGTAGGAAAAGATCATTTGCTTCATGATAATGAGATAACTGAAAGCTCTCTGATGGCATTCAAACATGCTAAAACCCGAGATCTCAAGGGGGCTTCCCCCCTGGACCCCACTAGGGGTAGGAAAAGATCATTTGCTTCATGATAATGAGATAACTGAAAGCTCTCTGATGGCATTCAAACATGCTAAAACCCGAGATCTCAAGGGGGCTTCCCCCCTGGACCCCACTAGGGGTAGGAAAAGATCATTTGCTTCATGATAATGAGATAACTGAAAGCTCTCTGATGGCATTCAAACATGCTAAAACCCGAGATCTCAAGGGGGCTTCCCCCCTGGACCCCACTAGGGGTAGGAAAAGATCATTTGCTTCATGATAATGAGATAACTGAAAGCTCTCTGATGGCATTCAAACATGCTAAAACCCGAGATCTCAAGGGGGCTTCCCCCCTGGACCCCACTAGGGGTAGGAAAAGATCATTTGCTTCATGATAATGAGATAACTGAAAGCTCTCTGATGGCATTCAAACATGCTAAAACCCGAGATCTCAAGGGGGCTTCCCCCCTGGACCCCACTAGGGGTAGGAAAAGATCATTTGCTTCATGATAATGAGATAACTGAAAGCTCTCTGATGGCATTCAAACATGCTAAAACCCGAGATCTCAAGGGGGCTTCCCCCCTGGACCCCACTAGGGGTAGGAAAAGATCATTTGCTTCATGATAATGAGATAACTGAAAGCTCTCTGATGGCATTCAAACATGCTAAAACCCGAGATCTCAAGGGGGCTTCCCCCCTGGACCCCACTAGGGGTAGGAAAAGATCATTTGCTTCATGATAATGAGATAACTGAAAGCTCTCTGATGGCATTCAAACATGCTAAAACCCGAGATCTCAAGGGGGCTTCCCCCCTGGACCCCACTAGGGGTAGGAAAAGATCATTTGCTTCATGATAATGAGATAACTGAAAGCTCTCTGATGGCATTCAAACATGCTAAAACCCGAGATCTCAAGGGGGCTTCCCCCCTGGACCCCACTAGGGGTAGGAAAAGATCATTTGCTTCATGATAATGAGATAACTGAAAGCTCTCTGATGGCATTCAAACATGCTAAAACCCGAGATCTCAAGGGGGCTTCCCCCCTGGACCCCACTAGGGGTAGGAAAAGATCATTTGCTTCATGATAATGAGATAACTGAAAGCTCTCTGATGGCATTCAAACATGCTAAAACCCGAGATCTCAAGGGGGCTTCCCCCCTGGACCCCACTAGGGGTAGGAAAAGATCATTTGCTTCATGATAATGAGATAACTGAAAGCTCTCTGATGGCATTCAAACATGCTAAAACCCGAGATCTCAAGGGGGCTTCCCCCCTGGACCCCACTAGGGGTAGGAAAAGATCATTTGCTTCATGATAATGAGATAACTGAAAGCTCTCTGATGGCATTCAAACATGCTAAAACCCGAGATCTCAAGGGGGCTTCCCCCCTGGACCCCACTAGGGGTAGGAAAAGATCATTTGCTTCATGATAATGAGATAACTGAAAGCTCTCTGATGGCATTCAAACATGCTAAAACCCGAGATCTCAAGGGGGCTTCCCCCCTGGACCCCACTAGGGGTAGGAAAAGATCATTTGCTTCATGATAATGAGATAACTGAAAGCTCTCTGATGGCATTCAAACATGCTAAAACCCGAGATCTCAAGGGGGCTTCCCCCCTGGACCCCACTAGGGGTAGGAAAAGATCATTTGCTTCATGATAATGAGATAACTGAAAGCTCTCTGATGGCATTCAAACATGCTAAAACCCGAGATCTCAAGGGGGCTTCCCCCCTGGACCCCACTAGGGGTAGGAAAAGATCATTTGCTTCATGATAATGAGATAACTGAAAGCTCTCTGATGGCATTCAAACATGCTAAAACCCGAGATCTCAAGGGGGCTTCCCCCCTGGACCCCACTAGGGGTAGGAAAAGATCATTTGCTTCATGATAATGAGATAACTGAAAGCTCTCTGATGGCATTCAAACATGCTAAAACCCGAGATCTCAAGGGGGCTTCCCCCCTGGACCCCACTAGGGGTAGGAAAAGATCATTTGCTTCATGATAATGAGATAACTGAAAGCTCTCTGATGGCATTCAAACATGCTAAAACCCGAGATCTCAAGGGGGCTTCCCCCCTGGACCCCACTAGGGGTAGGAAAAGATCATTTGCTTCATGATAATGAGATAACTGAAAGCTCTCTGATGGCATTCAAACATGCTAAAACCCGAGATCTCAAGGGGGCTTCCCCCCTGGACCCCACTAGGGGTAGGAAAAGATCATTTGCTTCATGATAATGAGATAACTGAAAGCTCTCTGATGGCATTCAAACATGCTAAAACCTGAGAGTTTTGGGGGGCTCCGCCCCCTGGATCTCCTCCAGGGGCAGTATAGTTCATATGCTTCGAGATAATGAGATAGATATCTGAGATCTCCGAAGGCACTCAAACGCATGCTAAAACCCGAGATCTCAAGGGGGCTTCCCCCCTGGACCCCACTAGGGGTAGGAAAAGATCATTTGCTTCATGATAATGAGATAACTGAAAGCTCTCTGATGGCATTCAAACATGCTAAAACCCGACAGTTTCCGGGGGCTCTGCCCCCTGGACCCCCACATTAGGGTCCTTAGGGCGAGCCCTTGAATCCCACCTGTTTTTGCTCATACTAAGCGCTGGGTCAGGGGGCCCCACGTTAACATCTTGCCACATCCACTAGCTACGCCACTGATTTGGACAGCAGATGGTGTAAGCTAACCATTATATGGATGGAAAAAAAGTATTTTGCAACTGGTTGGTAATATCCGTATACAGGGTGTTCAAAATTGGTTATTTAAAATAAATAATTTGACACCAAACATTTTAACCCTAGCTCACACAGAATAACCCTATTCACATCAGACCAGCAATTACAAGCAATTAGGTTGCTTCAATTGCTTAATGTAATTGCCAGACTTCCAGAACTATTTTTTCCTGCATTGCTTCTCGTTGCCGGTCAGATGTCTTCCCTTATAAGGACCTATTGCTGCAGACTGCTGTTCGGACGTTTTCCCCGCAGAAGGCGCATTACTGCGGACTGCCAGTCGGACGTTTCCCCTCAGGAGGCGCATTGCTGCAAACTGCCGGTCAGATGTTAAAGCTTTTCCGCAAATTTTTTCCACTGGTTCCTTTCACATTTCTATAGTCATTTTGTTATGTTGGGTAAACAATGTCATTACTGTATTTGTACATTCTTTTTAATTTGCTGATGTTTTCTTGTAATAATACCATTACATGTTCAGACATTGATTTTTTTCTATAAAATTTGACGAGTTGGGCCAAGATGGCGAATTGTGAATCTATTTCAGTAGTTGGCATATTATTTTTGCAAAACAAATTCAACAGATTTTTAATATTTTTATATTTTGTAGGACCCAGACAGGCCTCGGACCGAGTCCTCGAGTTCTAACATCCGAGTCCAATCACTGAGCCCATCACACCCGAGACCTTCTTTTAAAAATGTGCCATAAAAGTGTCTGGATGTATTTACCCCAGGTAATTCTATTGTTTACTTGTCATCAAAATGTCTTGGAAAATGTAAACAACTTTTTGATATCCAGTTCATTTTGGGCTAATAAGAGCATTTTTTATTTAATTGGGAATTTCTGGAAGCCCAAGAAAGCCTCGACAGGAAGCTTATTTCCATTGCGGTCCATTTTACCGGGACGGAATTGGGACAGCCAGGGGTAATCCCCCTACTCTTTTCGACACTGACTGTGATGTGCATGCACAGGTGTTGTACATGGGACCGATGGCTTAATGTCCCCTCCGAAGGACAGGGTATTATCATGGTTCATTTGCCCAAGTCCAACTGAACCATGGGGAGAGTGAATTCCAATTTCAATCAATAGCTCTTGTACAGATTAAATCCAGAATTTAGTACCCAATTAAATCCCTGCAGTGGTCCCGCCGGGATTCTTGGAGATTTTGGCCCGAAATCATGCTCCAGGAGCATATATTTTCAACTCGTCTCATAGGGGCGCTATTCATTATTATGTGTGCGCTTTATTCCGTTAATGTTATATTGAAGTATTACAAAGAACGACTTCCTGCCGGCTCGGATTGCGTGGCGTGTGTCTGTGGGCGCTTGTCTTGTTATCTAAAGGTCGTGGGTTCGAATCCCACTCCAGGAACAAAAATTTAGTTTATGATTTTATTTGTATTTTAGAGTTGGAGATTGGAATCATAAAAACATCAGAGTTGTGGATTGAAGTAGAAAAATATTGAATAGCTGCCTTATGAGATACTAAGACTGGTCATGGTCCTGGAGCATGATTTCGGGCAAGAATCTCCGACGTGCTCCCGCCGGGAGTTGAACCGGGGACCTTTAGCACCAAAGGCTAATACCCTAACCAGTGAGCCACACGCTCTCCCTCAGCTGTAGGTGCATGAAACCCCTGCACCAAATCAGCCCATATGTTCATTTCATCTGTTTCAAGTAAGGAAACACACTGGAATCCTTTTAAAAACTCTTTAGGAAAATGAATCTCAAATTTGATACCAGTACACAAACCCAGGTAATTCTGTTGTTTACTTGTCATCAAAATGTCTTGGAAAATGTAAACAACTTTTTTTAAAAATCCAGTTCATTTTGGGCTTATAACAGCATCAGCTGTAGGTGCACGACACCCCTGCACCAAATCAGCCCATATGTTCATTTCATCTGTTTCAAGTAAGGAAACACACTGGAATCCTTTTAAAAACTATTAGGCCAATGAATCTCAAATTTGATACCAGTACACAACCAAAAATGCCTTCTTTCACACTGCCTGAATCCCAAGGGGGGCCCACTCATATACTTGTATGTGTTGTCGTCATCAAGCAGGCCTTCGAATTTCACACCCTAAACACGCACTGACCTGGAGCAGGTGAAAATAGCAACCCTAATCTCTGACCAGCTTGTGAAATGGGGACCCTTTTTACTGTCAGTGGTCTCATTTGTATATTGCGCTGCATATATACATCAGGTCATTGCTAATTTAACAGGATATTTTCCATTTGTCTTTTTTGGATGCTGCCTATGGGGATGTTGAGGGATGATGTTGTTGAATTCTGTGACTTAAATGCTGACTTGCTGCTGCTAAAAGTATACCCTTTTTCAAAAATAGCATGAACTAGATACCCTATTCACCATGACTAAAGGTACCGTTCACCATTGATTTCTGTTTGATGATGACAACACTTGTATATACTGAGTGGGCCCTCCCTCGGGCCCTGAATAGAAAGTTGTCATAGTGGAAATTGATATGCATGCTAGAGTAGACTACTCTTCTCCTGCTTCTCTATCTAATATGTTCAACAAAACTTACAGTGCCAATTTACAATACATGTATTTTTATGTTCACCTCAGATCTACAGGATCTACAGGAAAACATTGCTGAATTCTGCACCCTGCAGGTAAAAAATTGTCAATTGATCAAATTACATCAGTAGGGGTATTTAATTGTACCCAAAAGTTGGAGAAGTATTAAGAATGAAGTAGAATAGGTCTATAATTCAATTGCCACAATCAATGAAAATGCTAATTAAAATCAGTGATTGTTTTTAAAAAAATCAAGTGATTTAACTCATGATTTAAATCGTCGATTTAAAGGTGTAACAAGAGATTTCAAGTCATCCATATTTTCTGTGATATGTAGTGATTTCATATAAATTACACACCCAGTAGATTCCTTACATTTTTTTTTTTTTTTTTAATATCTTAAAAATGAAATGAAATGAAAACAGTTTTTGTTCCAAAGAAACAGTTCTCAGCTTAATCCTTTCAGATGGGGATATTTTTGATAGAGAGCTTCACACCAGTGCAAAAATAAGAATTTTCACATTTCTTTGGAATACCTGTTATTTGAAATCTCTCGTTGCACCTTTAAATCAGCATGATTTATTTAAATCAAATAACCTTGTTTGAATGCTGCCATACATATCAATGTTCAGCATGTTGTAACTTTTGATAAGAATATAACTATTGGACCTGAGTGTGCAATTTGGTGAGACACCATTTAGTTTTGCATTAAAATTCTAAGAAATAATTCTTCATTTAATGGTGCTGGGTCACATATGCAGGGCTTGAAAAAAAACTTTACATTGAAACATCATATAAAAGAGAATGTTTGAAAGCTATTTTATGCTTTATATTTGTGACAAATTTATCAATGACCAATCTGACATTGGCCTTACAAAAAAATTGCAAGTATCTTATTTTCTAAATAATTTTGTTGTGTTACATTTTGAAAGCCTCTTTGATAAAGATTTTCACAGCTTTGGAAAAAGGTCATTTTAATTTAAAAGATTAAAAGGGGTCTTTCAACTTAATTACAGGTACCCAAGCTTCAGCAAGTCAAATGCTGAAAAATTGGATTAAAAAATTAATATGAAGAAGAAACTTGTCAGAGGACTTGAATTTAATGCTATGTTATTACGCACAGCTGTTTGACCCCATGCAAATTGTCTCTTATTTTTAAAGCAATTTTAAGCAATGGCGACACAATTTTGACAACTGATATAAGTAGGGACATGCAAGAGCTACATCCTCAACAAAAATTGGAAAAATACATTGCAGGAATCTTGACATATAGGCCTACAACGGTCATAATTTGTATGTTATAGCACCCTCTATATGCCTGTTTCTCATAGAAAGACATTTAAAACTAGATTTTTATAAAAAATCATATTTGCCCGCAATGAAATTTCATCAATTTACACAGAATGCAGTTAGTGGCATAACTACTCCAAATTGGTTGTCAAACGTGTGTCACCATTGATATTTTTTGTTTTATTTTTGTTTTGTCATAATAATTGAAACTTTCAAACAGCTGTGTTCGAGAGTGGGTTGGGGAGCTTTGCACATATCGTCGCCTGCTTCACATACTGTCGTATTTCACATTTTTGAGGTTTTTTGCAAAATTCTGTCTACCTACTTAGTTCATCAAGTTCTTGCCATCCACAAAGTTTCAAAATGTGAGGATGCCTAATTAATTAGTTTATAATTACAGATTTTCGTCATTTGCCTCAAAATCATCATATTTGCATTTCACATATTGTCATATTTTCAAATCGCCATTCATTTACATGTGTTTGATATAGCGTTGTATTTTGCTGATCCCAAAAGTAAACGATTTCACATACAGGCCTATTTTGACGTATTTCCATCGTTATTTCGTAAACAAGCTTTCACATAGTGATCTATTTTATGTACATTGAAAAACAATGGTGTTATACGCATTGTATTTTGCAATATACATTATTTGTGATTTCACAATGGGATTTATGGTTTATATTGGACTTTGAAATGTTTTCTTCAAAAAAGTATAGTCTAGATGTTTCTTTTATGCTTTGCTTTACCGTATAGACATGAAATGTTGATTTTCTCAGAAAACATGTTTTGTAAAATACGACAGTATGTGATGTGGGCGACGATATATTATTGTTTTGATGCCCCTTTGACTTGTGGCATATTTTGCAATAACACTTCTAAATTTTTGCCTTTGAAGAAAAATGGCGTCTGCATGCTTTAGTTGGATACCTCTTAGCCTTGTATTTTATTTATGTTTTTTAGGTACAATATAAGACATAACGTTAAATAGTCAACGTTGGAAATTGGTGAAATTGGGAATTTGCAAAAAGAGGATTGAAGTTTGAGCAATTCAAATTGCATTCTACATACAACATGTGTTGATTAATATAACTTAGTACTTCAATGCTTGGGTCAAATGAAATCTGCTAACATAAAAACTAGATATCAATTTTCTATACTAATGAAGAATAATTGTCATAAAAGTGTATCCCTCTTCAACAACTTCAAATACAATAAAGGTTGTTTTAAAGACTTTCTTGTAATTTCTATTCTTGAATCAAATGGATAAAAAATATTGCTTGCTTTTTTGTAATTGTACATGTATGGTAACAAAATATTTGACGTCCATAGTCTAATCCATTAGTCTCCACTTATATACAGGCCTCAAAGAAAAAAAAAAATGTTGACTTGGCACATTTGCAACCGAAACAAAAATATGAAAATCTTGGGTTTGTTGTTTTATTTATTCATTTTTTGCATTTTTTATTTGACTAAAAAAATGAAAATATGTTTTACTGTTAACTTTGAATGAAAATGTTGAATAAAATGACAAACTAATTACAAATTACAATAATCTTGATTAGTTTGTTTTTGTTTTTGTTTTTTTGTTTTTTTCTGTACATTGAAAGTGGTTCCGGGGATATTGGAATGTCATTCACCCAGGCCAGTCTACTGATATGTATACACAAATATATGTAAAAAAAATAATAAAAAATGTGACCGAACCTAACCCAGTATTGGGCACCCAAAGGACAGTCACCAATTTTTTTTATGTATATAGGCATTTTGATGGCTGGAGAGGAAAAAGCGGCAAATCTAATGTTATCATATAGGCAGGGTTTAGCTAGGCTACTCTCCAAGTGCAGGTTGTAAATCTTAAAATTTACTACACATATGGACAAAAACGAGAGTTTATTGCTCACTTTATTTGGTAATTTTTCAATTCACTGAAGCAAAATGCCGGTTGGCAACCTCCCAATGACCTTCTATTCCGGTCAGTGGGAGCAAGTGCTGGTCATAGCCGACCGGCATAGCTATACTCCTTGCATATAGGTGCTAGTCCTTCAGTAGACAGCAGCAAATTATTAAAAATCATTATAAAAACAACAAAACAAGAATAGGCAAAGAAAGATAAAGTAGACAGTGATCGGGTAAGAGAGGAGGGAAGTGGGGGAGGCGACGTGAAGGCCTCGAAAAAGTCGGAAGGTTCGTGGTTGATTTGTGCATTCATGTCACGAAAACAATGGTTTTGTACAACGATAACCACAAATAATAGAGGTAGAAGTTATTCACAAAATATTGATTGGCTGCAGCCAAAAGATTGAACTGAACAGATTCTCCATCATAATCATTGGTGCACTTTATGCTCATGATTTAATATAACAGGCACTGAAGGTTGTTATCAACCTGTTTGAAAAATAGGGCCATTCTTGTTCTTGAAGCACTGTCCAAACCAAAAAAAAAAATTAAGGTTGAAGTCATGCTTTTGTTGAATGGATTTGAGTTGTCTGCCATGTTGCAGTAGGCCCTATGATACATCATAAGTACAAGTCCTATATGTATTCACTAAGCTGTTTTGCCATCTGGCTATTTTCGCAGGTTTGAGCAGACGCTCTATCTATCCAGATCCAGAGTTGGTTTACTGTCTTCAGCTGCAGAACACAAAGAGAACTATGCTCACTGAGCACGCATAGACCTAGAAATGGTCTTTCAAATTCTTGGTGAGTGTATTGTATGCAGTGGGTTTGGTATTGTTCTCTTCAGCGCGCTCATTTTTTATTACATTTGTGCTAATTCCCCCCCCCCCCCCCAAAAAAAAAAAAAACAACAAACAAACAACTATCTAAGGTTCCATCATGCATAGGCTTTGGGAATTTACTTTTTAGCTACAATTTAGTTATTTTTTTTAAAAAAGCTAAAAAACAAAAAAACTAAAATTGGGGGGGGGGGCTTGTAAGAAAAAAAATAATTGACAATATACAAATATTTAATAGTCTCATTGTTCTTGCAAATAAATTTCTTGTAGATAAATACAGGGCTTGTATGAGACTCAGAATACAAGGGAAAGCTACAACTAGTTTAACATTTTATTTTTTTTACTTGTTTTATTGTTTTTATGTTTTTCATGTTTTTTAGTTTTCTTGTTTTGTATTTGTTTAAATATAACAAAAAAACTGCATGGCAGCATTTGTGTTTTACCGCAAAAAGAATCTATGCTGAGACATATTTTTTTGCCTAGATCTTGTTTTTGTGTCACCTCCTTTTGGAACTTACCTAAGGCTGTAGAAGATGAGTTGAAATTTTATTACGGGCAGACTCCATACTGTTTAAATGTATTACCACACCGTATAGGAGATCATATTGTATATGCAGTTTTTGAAGGAATTTCAACAGCTCATGATTTGAAATGTCATACAAATTTGTTATGGTGTACATTTCATTTTGGAAATTTAGCAAATCCTACTTGCTAGAGTCTTGTCCTGTGTTTGGCATTTTCCTTGATATTTAAAGACCTAAAAAAAAAAAAAAAAAACTATTCATAATGGCGGATCTGAAAATGACTGTGCATAATTGGGTTGGCATTTTTCCAATTTGGTCATATTGTAAAAGGTCATTGACCCTTTCAACTCATATGTAGCAGATTTTTGTACGCGATAGGTGCACAACTCTAGTCTCTTTCTTTCATATGGTACAGACAAAATTTACTAAAATGACCCTTGGAACTTACGTAAGACTTCATATATGAGTTTATCCGTTAGTAACCCTCAAACTACACAATGTTTAACTGTATGTATTACGACAGTTTTTGAAGAATTTGAATTCGACGTCATGTTTGAATTGTCAAAGATTTGTTCTGGATCTATCATTTCCTTTTGGTAATTGTAAGGCCAACTCTAATGTGGAGGGGCTTGGTCTTATGTTTTGGCATTTTCCTGGACTATGTAATGATGCTTAAACATTTCTCAAATGGCGATCTGAAAATGATGTTACTTTGGCAAGTTTTTTCTCAATTTGGTCATATTTGTTAAAAGTCATTGACCCCTGTTGCTAGATGTAGGCAATCATGTAAGGCTATAGGTGTAAAACTTCTGTCTCTGTTCTTTCATATGGTAGCCACAATCAAATTTAATTAACCACTCTTGGAAACTTACTCTAAAGCTGTAGATATGAGTTTGACATTTGATGCACGACTCTATAATGCTTAAATGTATTAGCGCCGCTATAGGTAGATCCATTTGTATTATTCATTGTTGAAGAATTTCAATTCGGGCTCCATGTTTGAAGTAATCATAAATTTGTTCTGGTGTAGATTTCGTTTTGGAAAAAAAGTATTAGGCAACTTATAAAACCTAATTATGAGTCTATGTCCTGTGTTTAGCATTGTCCTGGATTTTTAAAAGAGGCCTAAAACATTTTCCAATTGGCGGATCGAAATGGTGCTTAATTGGCAATTTTTCTCGAATTGGTCATATCTTGTGAACGGGTCATTGACCGCCTAATTGTCCAGATGAAGCAGATCATGTAAGGCTTTAGGTGCAAAAACTCTGTCTTTGTTCTTTCATATGGTACCACAATCACTTTAATGACTCCTTTGGTAACCTAGCAAAAGCTGTAGATATGATTTGACCATTTTATGTTGGGAGACTTTCATAATGTTTAAATGTATTAACACTAGGAGATCCATATTGTATTATGCAGTGTTTGAAGAATTTCAATTCGGCGCATTTTAATAAGAAGTATCAGCATCAAATTTGTTATGGTAT
>JAMKCH010013615.1:0-26466 GCA_023653785.1 Ophioderma brevispina | reverse complement strand
AACCTGTACAAAAAATATTTTATGTTGGCAAAAATGGGTTTGTGTGTTTCTAATGTGACAACATGATGTTCTGATGGTCACTAATCCTAAATAGTTGATGTACATATTCCCGACCAAATCATTTAATGAAGCACAGCTTTTTTTGCACTTCCTGAATGGAAAATTGGGGGGGGTGGTGGCACCCCTATCTGAGTGACGGGTAGGCCAGGCGAACGTGGGGCCTTCCAGATCAAATGTATCCAAAAAATAGGGGTCATTCGGTACACAACTGTATAAAAATGGGGTCATCCAGTAATGAAACTTAAGAAGTGGGCCATTGATGTAACAACCTGAAGTTCATAAGGAAGTGTCTCTCTTTAAGAGTTCGATGGCCAGAAATAATAAATGTTGCCATGAAATTATAAAATTTTCAAAATGTACACATAGATTGAGGAAAATTTTTAATTAGGTGTTAAAATTCTTTTAAAAGTGGTGATAATTATTTGGCAAATTGGGAAAAGGTGGGTAGCCGGAAAAGGGGGTCATGAGTATCTGAAGATTTTAAAAAGGGGTCATTGGGTAATAGAGAACAGCCGACAAAAAGGGTGTAAGAGGTACAAGCTAGTTTGATAAAGGGGGTCTATCGAGAGACAATCCTTGCTCAAACCGTAGGGGGGGTTAAGAATCCATAATATTTGGTTCATATAGGATATCCAACATTTAGAGGGGAAATGTCATCAAATGTCATTCGACAGGTCAAATGTAATCGACGGGTTGGAACAAAATGAGGGTATGGTGGGGCAGTGGTTAGAGCATGGAAGTGGGGTGCAAGTTGCACCCTGTTAGCGCAAGATTGTTGGTGAATGCAAGAAGGTCGTAAGAGCAATAGCTGCCATGGGAACCTGTGGTGCTGATCATGTATTAGAATAACTGTACAATTTATATGTACTCGGTCAGTGGCTATTGAAATGGTTCTTCAGGCAACTGTTGTCATGAAGAACCATTTAAGTAGCCACTGGACAAAGACTTGGGCAAGTAAATATGTTATGGTATTGACAAATGGCACCCGCTATTATACAACTTCTTGTATTCACATGACAAGTTGTCCTTAGGCAGGTAAATAAAACTGGACTCATCATCTCCCACCCAGGAGGAGGAAGGGGTACCTAGAATATGCTGGGAAGGAAAAAACAGATTCGTACAGGAGGGGAGTGGTGACCCCCCCCAGATAAGCCTCACTGGGAACCTGGGGAACACTTTAAAAGACAACATGCAGATTCCAGAAGAAGCACCCCGAGACCCAAATTTTCTCGAACTTAGGTTTTTAATATTTGGAATGCTACCACTGTGTTAGATCACACCTGAATGAATTATATTCGCCGGAATACGCCGTCTTAGTTCATAAGATGAGATGTAGTAGTTTCTGTAGTGCATGGACAGAAAGTCAAAAGCATGGTTTTCTATGGGGAACGCTTACGATCGCAGGCAAGTTCAAAACCAAGGTTGCCATTTTCTTTTGCACCTGTTTGTCCCATAAACCTTCCAACGTTCTTGGTAGGTGTCCTACACGCGATCCAGGAAATTTGAGGAAAATTTGTATCCTAAAAAAATCTCCTCCTTTCACTTTAAGAATTGCACCAAGTCATGTTGCTAAGCCAGCGTTTCCCAACCTGGGGTGCGTTTTGGGTCGGCAGAAAATTAGAATAGGGGTGTGGAAGCTAACTTGTTTCAAAAATCTCATGTTTCTCATTTAGAAAGAGTAGAGAAAAAAGATTTCAATAAATCAAAGGTGCTCCTGGTCAATTTTACCAATGTTGTTTAACTGTCCTATATGTGAGGACATTGGATTGTAGATTTGGGCCCAATACAAAGTCAAATCATGGGGGGTGTTTGTAAAGTGTTGATGGGTCGCCCGTGAATAAACATTTAAAAAGAGGGCCTCCGGGAATAAAGGTTGGGACACCCTGTGCTAAAGGCTTTTGGCATGCAAGGTATTAACTCCTAATGAACATTCTCCCACAAATTATGAAGTAATAATTGGTTCTCCATTTGGCAAAAAAAATCATCCTTTTAATGGAGTAAAGAATTTTGTGATTATTATCACAAGCAGGCTGCAAAATTATCACAAGCAGGCAGGGCTGGAAAAATGCATATTATCCCCAGGAATCTAGTCCCCTTTCATTCCCACAGGTTTCCCCACACTTTTTTGTATGTATTTCTTCATCTGAAGTCAAAAATTCCCCCTCCCAAATCATCAAATTTCCTGAATGAGCTTCCAAATCCCCAACTTTTTCCCACCATGATTCTCACATAATTTGAATCCTCAATGATTTGGGAATATTTGACCCCATCCTTAACTGCTATCCTGGAAGGCCCGGTCCAATGATTTCCCCCAACTTTTTTCCCACCATGAATTCTCCACATAATTGAATCCTCACGATTTAGGAATATTTGAACCCATCCCATTACTGCTATTCCTGGAAGGATGAGCTTCAAGATCCCCAACTTTTTCCACCATAGATTCTCACAATAATTTGAATCCTCAATGATTTGGGAATATTTGACCCCATCCATTACTGCTAATTCCTGGGAAGTGAGCTTCCAGATCCCCAACTTTTTCGCCACCGATGATTCTCGTCTCACAATAATCTAATCCTCAAGGATTAGCTAATATTTGTTACCCCATCCCTTCTGCGTATTCCTGGGAAGGAGCTTCCAAGATCCCCAACTTTTTCCCACATGATCTCACAATATTTGAATCCTCAACGATTTGGAATTTTGACCCCATCCCTTCTGCCTATTTCCTGGAAGGAGCTTCCAAGAATCCCCAATTTTTCCCCCCATGATTCTCACAATAATTTGAAACCTCATGATTTAGGAAGATTGGCCCTCCATTACTGCTATTCCTTGAAGGAGCTTCCAAGATCCCCACTTTTTCCCACCATGATTCTCACACTAAGCTGAATCCATCATGTTTATGAATATTTGACGCCCATCCATTACTGCTATTCCTGGGAATGAGCGTTCCTAGATCCCCCACTTTTTCCCACCATGAGTCTCACAATAATCTGAATCCCAATGATTTAGGAATATTTGACCCCATCATCCATTACTGCTATTCTTCCTGGGAAGAAGCATTCCAAGATCCCCAACTTTTTCCACCATGATCTCCACAATAATTTGAATCCTCAATGATTTAGGAAGATTTTACCCCATCCATTTTACTGCCTATTCCTGGTGAAGGAGCTTCCAAGATCCCCAACTTTTTCCCCCCCATGATTCTCACAATAATCTGAATCCTCAATGATTTAGGAATCTTACCCCAGACCCCATCCATTCCTGCTATTCCTGGGAATTAGCTTCCCAAGATTCCCAACTTTTTCCCCACCACTGGATTCTCACATATTGAATCCTCAATGATTTAGGCAATATTGGACCCATCCATTCACTACTTACTGCTATTTCCCTGGGCAGGAGCTTCCAGATCCCCAACTTTTGCCCACCATGGATTCTCACAATAATCTGAATCCTCAATGATTAGTGATATGTTGACCCCTCCATTACTGGCTATTCCTGAGGGGGGGGTGGGAAGGAGCTTATCCAGATCCCCAACTGTTTTTCCCACCATGGATTCTCACAATAATCTGAATCCTCAATGATTTAGGAATATTTGACCCCTTCCATTACTACTTGCTATTCCTTCCTGGGACGGAGCTTCCCAGATCCACCAAATTTTTCCCACCGATGGGGATTCTCACACGAATATTTGAATCCTCAACGATTTATGAATATTTGAACCCATCCATTACTACTGCTTTCCTGGGAAGGAGCTTCCAAGATCCACAACTTTTTTCCCACCATGGTTCCTCACAATAATTTGAATCTCAAGGATTTTAGGAACTATTTTGACCCTCCTTCTGCTCTTCTGGGAAGGAGCTTCCACGATCCCCACAACTTTTCCACCATATCTCACACTAATCTGAATCTCACTGATTTAGGAATATTTGACCCCATCCATTTACTGCTAATTCCTGGGAAGGAGCTTCCAAGATCCCCAACTTTTTCCCACCATGATTCTCACAATAATCTGGGGAATCCTCAATGATTCAGGAATATTGACCCCATCCATCTGCTATTCCTGGAAGGAGCTTCCAAGATCCCCAACTTTTTCCCACCATGATTCTCCAATAATTTGAATCCTCAAGATTTAGGAATATTTGACCCCATCCTAAGGAACTGCTATTCCTGGAAGGAGCTTCCCAAAATTCCCCAACTTTTTCCCCCATGATTCTTCACAATAATCTGAATCCTCAATGATTTAGGAATATTTGACCCCATCCATTACTGCTATTCTGGAAGGAGCTTCCAGATCCCCAACTTTTTCCCACCAGATTCTCACACTAAATCTGAGTCCTCAATGATTTTAGGGATATGTGATCCCATCCCTTCTAGCTCATTCCTGGGAATGAGCTTCCAAGATCCCCAACTTTTTCCCACCATGATTCTCACAATAATCTGATCCTCAATGATTTAGGAATATTTGACCCCATCCATTACTGCTATATCCTGGGAAGGAGCTTCCAAGATCCCCAACTTTTTCCCACCATGATCTCAAAACAATATCTGAATCCTCAATGAGTTCGAATATTTGAAACCCCATCCATTACTGCTATTCCTGGAAGAGCTTCCAAGATTCCCCAACTTTTTCCCACCATGATTCTCACATAATCTGAATCCCTGAATCTCAATGGATTAAGAATATTTTGACCCCTCCCTTACTACTGCTATTCTACAACTACTTGTTGTGAATTAACTTGATGAATTATTGCAACCTTTCTTTCTCATTAGGTCATCAAGAAAGCTAGCATGATCTGGAGCTTCATCATCGTCATCGTCTCAGGGGTTGGCACGAAATCTACCCCCCCTTTCAAGTACTAGTGCGGGTGAGTGGATTTGAATGAAAGAACTTTGATAAAATAAGAAGTGATGTCTTTTTTAAACCTATTTTTTGTCATTGCAGGATTAAGCATTGCTGCCAATTAGAAGGACGCTAACATTATAGTGATGAAGTCAGCCAACATCAAAAGTATGGGCAAAGAGGCACGATACCAGGGAGGTCCTAACACTATGAACGTACACAACACGTATGAATGGCCATTATAAGCCATATAAAGATATAGGGCAGGGGTCAAATTGAAAAGTGTCCAATGTTGTTTGAATGCATACCACATTGTTCGTAGATCACACGGAGTAAAAAAAATGTATCGTTTGTGCTATTTTTAGTATTTGACCCCTGTAAAACTAATTTAACCTTGGACCTATAATCACGGTTTTCAGCTTATAACTCCCTAGGAACCCCCCCTGCGGGTTCGGGTTTAGATTGGCCCGATGTGTTCCCTGCATGGCGTAAAAAGGCGACGAAATGGGCCCCCCCTGGCGGGTTCGGGGTTAAGAGATTGGCCCGATGTGTTCCCTGCATGTCGTAAAAGGCGACTAAACCAAGGGGCAACCTCGTCTGTGTATTTGAACAACGGGTTGTCTTTAAATTTAGGATTATATTATAATGTTTAATGATTTCGACTGTGTAATTGTATTATTAAGATGTTCAGTTTTATTACTCGTTTAAGTACATGTAGCTTAAAATCAATTAACATGAAAAACAAAACAATTTTATCAATTACTTTGTACATATGTAAGGCCCACCTATTTATTTGGTATTTTTTTGTAATGTAAATAGTACAGGTATTCGGGTTTCACTGTATAAATTGTGTTAATTTAATCTATCATTTGGGCATATGCCCAGAGTTTTGGGAGCCATTTTTAAAGGGAAAATGTACATGTAATGAGACAATCTATTTGGTCCTGTAAAGGGATCTCTTGTTTGCATGTTTCTGATGTGGATTGGTCGATTATCTGTATTAAGTTGAAAAGTTTTTGCTTGGTACATGGTTGAAGGTTGATGACCTTTGTCATCAGTCTATGACTGTGTATAGTTTATAAATTTATTCATATAGATCTTTGAACTTGTTTTTAATTGATGCATGTTTTCTAAAGTGTATCTTTGCAAATTAGTTGTTTATCTTGTTTTTATCTGGATGGATGATGCTCTGGTTCATCACTGATGATGTGACTCCTTTTGTAATTGTAATTGTAATTTGAATTGAAATGAAGTTTTAATATTGCGTTGTTTTTAATTGAATGTTAAATGACAAATGTAATGACACGATATAACACAATTGTGTTGATTGTCGTTTAAACTTAATACTCACTCACTCATTATAAACTCCATAGGGGTAATTCGGAGATAGCACAACAAACTATACATGTTTTAACCCTTGTGATCATATGAACACTTTGTATGGCAAGTCCAACAAACAGTTGTATAAATGGTATAAAATGCTTCTTCCCCCCCCCAGGTGATACCGGCCAACAGCCTGGCTCACTCACTATTAGTAAAAAAATATTTGTGGGAAGACAGCCATATCAAGGTCCGGTAATGATACCCATCACTTGAATGTTTTTCTTCTACCCCCTGTTCCTCCTTCAGTAGTGTCCTAGACTGGTATTCTGAAAGGGAATGTAACTAAGACCTGGGTTGTAAACAGGTTAGTCCTACATGAGGGGACCTTTTTCTTCAAAAACTGTTACAATAAATGTAAATGGTGAGCCAAAAGTCCTCATGGATGAGCCGAATCAGCCCATTCATGACCCCAAATTTTCGTACCCGTTACAGCACATTTTATTAGAGTATGTTGAAAGGAACAAGGTCTACTTCATGTAGCATTAACCCTGGTTTAAACCAGTCTAAAGGTCGTCTCCCTTTCAGAATGCCCACCCAGGACTTATCACCATGTGACTGGTGAGCACAAGGCCAATGAAATCAAAAGATAACACGTCTGCAGTTCACGTGCTTTCCATATCTCAATTTATGGGGGCTTCATAACCCCCCACACACCACCAAACACACACACACACCTCGGACTATGCGTGGCTTATCCCAATTGGGGTAAGGTGATGGGTCGGAATTTTAATCATTAAATGTTCGCAAGAAAACATAAAAAGGATTAAAAAAGGATGACCTACAAATTGTTTTGTGACACAATAGTGATTTTTTGCACCAGGAGACAAACTCGATGGGGGTGCAACCATGGGTTAGACATGTCCAATCGAGCAGTTCGTGCCCCCATCAGTCTCTTATACAGGTTATGAAAGTACACCACTTATGTTAGCCTAGATTGCTGTGTTTACAGATTTTTCCAGTGTGTGATGGGATGAATTTAAACAGGCACTGAAGGTTATAGTTTACTTTTGACAAAATTGCAAACAAACGATGGCAGTTAATAGACTTAATTACGTCACGTTTGTCCCAACCATTGGGCCATAGTGAAGAATCATCCGTGTAGCAGCTAGTGTGTACTAGAAAATCTTTAAACATAGGCGCTTATCAGCATGTAAAAGAAAACCCAGTCCAATGCAGAAGCATGGAGCATTGGTGTGGGCAATGGACGGACAGAATTGGCGAAATATTTTTCAAAGCAGAGTGTCCAACTGATTCTCGGTACCCAATGGTCTAGGATTATTGCGAAAATGTGATCAAATTTACCGTTGGCACACGGACCCCTCGGTTCACCGCCAATGATGGGAACAACTAACATTAATTCTGTGGGCATTGATTACATGCTAATCATTTTTCTCTTGATGGTGCAGGTAGTTGGGGCTCCAAATAGTCCATCCTGTGCTCAAACTGATCAGTTAGTACAAGCCAAGCTTTATCTACTAAAAGCACCTGGACAGGATACGCAGAGGGAGAAAGCGCCCTCAATAGTTGTAAATAGGTTGATGAATTGTCTTTTTGCGATATTGCATGTACATAAGACTGGTTTTCATAAGATATTAATTTTCCTCTAAATTGCCATAACAAGCTACAACATGAGAACTAACTCCAAATTGGAAGGGGCGGGGTTTGAGTTCCAAGTAGCAAGCACAACTATAAATAAAATACGACTTCAAAATCTCACTGGGATTTATATTCATGATTATTATGCAACAGGTCTTTCATTGATGATCAGAGTTACTATAACAGAAAGTAGCCATTTGGCTTTGGTTCATTCTTGTGCAAAGGTTTGTTCGAATAAACAATACAAGTGCGTCGTGTACTTTGTCTGGGTAGAGTAAGCCAAGGGGTGAAACACATTCAAAACCAGTAGTCCGTGCTGGGCGCGAATTTTGGAATATTGCACGGGGAAACATAAGTAGCAGTTTGGGGGCTGTATTACCACACATAATGTCAATTCGATACAAACAATCCGCCAAAATATCAGGTGTTGGAAGTTGGGTGCTATGGGGGTTAAATTTTGTCCTACCAATGGCCACACAACGACTGAAATGACACATCAGTCGTCTTGATTTAAATAAAAAACAGCCTCAATGAATACATCTTTTCACCAGCGCGCATTGCATTATGAGAAAAAAGAGTATCTGAAGCACAATGATCCAGGTACAACTATTATTACCACCGGGCCACCTCTAACAACTACATTATTGGACACTAACGATTAGTGTATATGCAAAGCGTTAAGCGGCACCCACAGTATCTGGAAGAAGCGGAGGCAGCCATGCTTCTATTGTTGGTACTCTAGGTTTCTTGTGGTCGGCAAAACATGCGAAGATCGGGTGAATTTCTAAAGATTACGTCACGTTTTGCCTCTCTATCTATATAGAACCTCTTTGGGAGTAAGCAACAGAGCTATTATCTTTTGGAATATATTACCACTGTGAGTAGGTATCTTAATCTACCAAGAGCTCAGGTCAGTAACTTGGATGGGCCATGTTAACAGCAACTTACCATGCATGTTCTGGGTATCATAAATGCGGACTAAAAATCCAGGGTTTTTATTTGTCCTCAATTACAACTGGTGACATGAAGCTATTGAACTGAACTGCGCCATGGGGATTGATAGCTCATAAGTGATTGTGTACTCGCTTCTTTTCTATTTTATGCACCCTCGATGGTAAAATTGTTTAAAATGAACCCTTTCCCCCAAGAACGGGAAAGCCACTTACAGGGTTGATAGACTTGTCAATATACATCACATAATAATACTCTTTCTTTTCTCCCCGTTCTTTTGGGGAAAGGGTGGTATATAAAAATTCAATTTCCCATTGAGCCTACACCTTAAATTCCCCCTGAAAGTGGCCATTTTTCTTCAAAATGTGAACCTTTCGTGTTTTTCAAATGTTCGGATCAAAGACTCACATTCCAGTTTATATTTGTGAAAATGGGTACCAGATAACGCAATGTCAAAACTGAGGGCGCTTCTCTCTGCGTTATCCTTCCAGGATCCTTCATCAGTGATATCTATGTCATCATGGATGTGTACTTTTACGACTTATTTCTTTGTCATGTTTGTTCATCCAATGCTACAGGAAAGGGTCGGCGCCCTCATTAAGTAGTTCCCGCACACGTCAAGCCATGTCTGTGCCATCACATCATCTAGTGCTTCTACAACTAGAATTAATTGAAAGGTAATCTGTAATATAAGATTCGAAAATGCATACAAAGAGTGTAACACTTTCATGATGAAATCAAATGTAGACCAGGAACATGTAGATCAGGATCAACAAAAAAAAATCAACTTGGACATTTCAGAATTTGGGAGGAGAGTACTGTTTGGGTCTAAAACAAAAAAAAAAGGTCATGTCTCACGCCCGGGGGTACTGACATTGCAAATTGGTACTTGGTACGCGTACGTGCGGCCGTTAAACCCCACATTTCGTGTCCTCCAGCAATCGTATTAGACGCCAGTTGAAGCATATTCATTCTTAAGTTCCCTTTTGGGAAAATTTTTTGCCTCCTGAGCTAAATTTTAGCCAAATTTCAGACTCCCAAGACTGCAATTTCTAAAAATTTCAATTCCCAAGCCCCTACTTGTTGAGACAAAATCAGTTCACACGCTCCTGAGTCACTAGCCCAAGTTCAGAAATCAGGGCCGCACACACAGCCCCCTACCTGATAAAATTTAGTGCCCCCCCCCCCCCAGCTTGCCCGTATATGGAACTCATCTGAGTAGCCCACTCATAAAAAAAAAAGTTCAGTCAATTTATTTGAAAATTGACCTTATCGTTACATCTTAAGAAAGAAATTTATAATTATCAAAAACATTTTGTTTTTTTGATTTCTTTCTTAAAATCTTCAATCTCTTCAATATATTTTCTTGAACTCCATTTAAAGAAGAGGTTCCAATTGTTCAAATCACAGAAAACAAACACTTTCTCTTCAATGTATTTCTTGAACTCCCATCTAACCATATAAAAAGTGTGTCATGTGTTTTTGGACGCAAGTCTAAGAAGTACGTTTACGTAGGGAACCCGTTGACATAAACTGCATTATAGTAAGTTATAGCCACCAAAAGTAACTTTAATATCTGGGATTACTTCCAACAGAAACCGAGGCACCAGTCATGAGAGTCTTCAATCACTCATCCAAACCGTGCTGTGTGTATCAGCCATAAGCGCAGCTGTCCAATCATTCTTGCATGTCATTTTTCAGATGTGAATAGATGTTGTCATTCTTCAACTAGAACAACTACAAGTAGGGCCAAACCGACCCTTTTCCCTACCTTTTTTTCCAAATTTATATGGACAGTATCAGCAAGCAACTTTGAAAGCACATTTTTTATATCAGGGAGTTTGGCCAATGAACTCTTCTTTGAGGGGATATTCTGCTATTTGGAAGTGACCCTTACCATATGAAGCACATGTGCCTTTGTTGTCATTACATTGATGATACTAGCCCGACAGTGGCCAACTGAAGTTTGACAATGGTTGTGTGATGTGAACAATTCTAAGCCAGCTGTTCACCTAGCTGCCTTCCGTGTTGTCAATGGCTACTCCCTTTGTAACTGTGATTTCCCATGAAGTAACATAAAGCAATATTAGCACATTTTTTGAAGAGCGCCCCCAAGTTTTCAAAAAAATTGAGATTTTTACAACACGTTGCATTGTAAACTGGCTAGTAAATTATCCCTGCAATGGTTAAGCTCGAAATGTCTGTGGTGTCACAACAAGGAATTTTGTAATTCAGAATAATGAATTATCGGGGATCCCGTTAACAACTAATTCAACTGGACGTCCCTTCCCATGTGAAATAGCCGGAAATAGCCCCATGTACATGTCTCATCGCTTAATCCATTAGTTTGTTTTATTGTTCGGCATCAGTTGGGTTTATCTTTCTGCAGTGTATGTGCACTATATCATAATGGACGGACATAACCGTAACATTTCCTGCGTCTGTGCCGTTAAGTCCAATCTGGATCCCAATTCTAATTACAAAATCGCCTTATTTATGATAATACGCATTTTTTTATTAGCATTTCTCGTTTCGCATGTATATTTTCCTAGACAATTCCCACCGTAACTGTGCCAAATATCAACTTTTGAAAATTGGGGGGGGCGCCTCTCAAAAATGTGCCATTATTGCTTTAAAGCTATTCTCATTGAGCTTCTACCGCTTCATATGGCTAATGTTATATGAATAATTAAGATACTTTTGGTACATACAACCCGGTAAGGATTTTGAGAATATGTTGATCTAGAGAAGCGCTTAGAGCAATACCGCACATTTTTATTATTAAATGCAAGAATAAGTTGACTTGACAAAAATAGTTTTTTTTAAATGGCTTCACAAAACTACATGACAAGTATTTGTTTAACGAGTTGCATGACTGAATACCAGCGCATTGTACAGTGTTGGGCATTATGCTCTGTCCCTAATCTTTATTTGCACCACACGGGAGCTTCACATGCATAATAATAGCTATTATTATTCAGCTGAGCTTCGATGTGCTGCAATACTGCAGTGCTAGTAGCACGTAACCTCCAACACTGCAACAATATGCCAAAAAATTGGGCAACAACATTAAGCAAATTTTCTCTTTTTATTAGTTTTGAAGCATGTTACAAATATTTTGTCAACTCAGCTTCGTCTTAACATAATAATATATTGGATGACTTTGTTGGTTGATAACAGAAAATATCGCCCTCGCCAAGAAAATATCAGCTCGTCTTCGACTCTCCAAATTTTGATCTAGGCTCGGGTGATATTTTCTGTACAACCTCAGTCATCCAAGATTATAAAAATAATGTTTCGACAGAATGGTTTTTCAAGCAATTTATATTTTGCCCGATTCACAAGGGTTTTAACTTCCCCAAATTGGCTTGCTCTCGATCAATTCTTCATTGAAAGTTTAGTTTTAAAAATGGGTATGTTTAAACTGGGTATGTTTCAAATGGGTATTTTTTAAATGGGTATGTTTGAAAATGGGTAGTTTTTAACATGGGTATGGTTTTACAAAAATGGGTATGTTTTAAAAATGGTTGTTTAAAATGGGTATTTTTAAGGATAAACAGAATCTTGTACAAAGACACTATCAGTGATTTACCCAAAAGAGTAAAATATTTTAAATTTTCAGGAAGCTTAACGGGAAATTCTGGAGAATTATCCATCATTTATTTTTTTCCAAGTAAAAAATTGATAGAAAAGTAAGAGGTGGATGAAAGGTCATGAATCTCCATGTGATTAAATGTGTTGTAGCAGTGTCTGTACGGACAAAATGAATAACTTAATCCAATTATAGGTTGCTTTTGCTCCTATACTTTACAAGAGGTATGTTAGGATACCTAAAAACCTGTTTCACAAGCAAAAATGTGATTCATGAGGATCTTTCATTTTCGGATGAGCAAATACTGTAGTGCCTTTAATCAAATTCTTGATGTGAATTAGTCATTACAGTAAAACTGGAGGGTGTATGGAGTCAATCCCACAATGCACAGCTACCATTTTTGTGAACTTTTCACCCTCAATAAGGTCATGTGATCCCACAAAAATTGTATTCTTTACACATAAACTCCTAACTTTTACACCATTTTAGCCGCACAAAGCATTAGAAAAGCATCATGAATCGTCTTTTGATTCTTAACAACTTGAAGTGAACACTTTGTTCCTAAGACTGTCATGTATTGTTTTGTACAGTACAATATAGGTACCTTGCAATGCATTATGGGATTGGTACAAATCACCCTCTGAGTAACACCAGAATGTTGCACATCTGCTACATGATTTGATGTAATTTTATTACCACCATCGTGATCATCATATGATCATTTAATAACACAATGTGTAATACTAATTACATACTGCAGACAAGTGAATAAGTAATATGCAATGCAATGGGCATTATTAATGTATAAAACATGTATTCTGTGAACTGTGTGTGTAAAATTATGCATCGATTGTGCACTATATTTTACAGAATAAAAGATGGGTATGTGTTGTTTTGATTATCCAATATTGTGTCATATAGGATGGACAGGTTCAATATTTTGAGTTGGGGATAATATTATTAGCAGCAGTACAGATTTTTAACTACCTTGTCACAAACAAAGGAACCTCTTTGGCTTTTTCTTCTTTTGATTTGTTACCTCTTTACGGTACTATTGAGCAAAAAAGTGGAATTTTGTATTTTAGGGAGTGTGACTACACAGCTGTTTGGAAGTCTCACTTATTATAACAAAACCAAAATGCCATAAAAAACATATAAATAGCAACACATTTTTTTGACTGATTTGGATTAAATATTCCACTACCTACATACTTTTTTATGAAATTTCAGAGTGGGCAAATATGATTTTTCTTTAAAAGTAGTTAAAAAATATCGCTATTTTGGCCTATAGAGGGTGATATAACACACAAATCATGATCTCCGTCGGCCTTTATAGCAAGATTCCCGCAATGGAATTTTATGATTTTTACACGGTAATACTTCTCGCATGCTCCTACTTAAATCAGTTGTCAAAATTGTGTCGCCACTGCTTAAAATTGTTCTAAAAATAATAGAGACAATTTCCATGGGGTCAAGCAGTTGTGACTGCTCCAACCTGGCTATATCAAAACAAAATGTGACATTTAAAAATTTTAAGGTAAGCTTTTCCAGGGAGATGTTTCATGGAATTTAGTCTTCGTGATAAAAAAAAAATAGCAGCACTGTTCCTGTATAATCATTGTGTTACATTTTAATAGTCTCAATTCCTATGGCACAGTTCAGTATTTACATTCACTAATGTATAAAGTAGATATACCCTCTGGTTTTATGATACCCAGAGTGCACAAGGTCAGTCCATGTTAATACAATTGGTGATCTGTGTCCTTATGAATGAGCATATTATAGTTCAATGTGATCCTATTAAGTCTCAATTCCCATGGCACAGTTCAGTAACTTCCATTCACCAGCGTATCTGATAAATACACCCCCTGGTGTTTTGTGGGCCGCCAGCTATAGCTGGCAGGACCACTTAGCAATCCGTTGTGCGTGTGGATGTGTGTGTCAAAAATTGTTAAGTTTTTTTAAATTGACCTCAATTGAAAAGTTTAACTTCAATTGGAACCAAACTTCTGTCATAGGTGCACAATGAGATCCCTCATATGTTGATGAGGTCAAGGGTCACGTTGAAAGGTAAAAGGTCATGTGAGGTCAAGTTGAAAAATTGGCTAAAAATGTAAAATTGATCTAAATTGAAAACTTGAAGTTCAATTAGAACCAAACTTTTGTCATAGGTGCACCATGCAATCCCTCATATGTTGATGAGATCAAAGGTCACGTGCCAGGGTCAAAGGTCATGGGGCGGCCCACAGCTTATATTCTTTGAATATAGCGAGCGCGAAAGCCGAGAACCGCGAAATTCTAGTTTTAGGATGAATTATGATACCCAGAGTACAAAGGTCAGTTCATGTTAATACCTGTATATGACGAGCTCACTGAACTGTGCTCTTGGTGGATGAGCATGTTGTAGTTCATAGTTATATAAGGACTGCAATAAAAGCTCTTTTTAGCAAAGCTAGTATTCAATGCCTAAAAGGCATACATTTTAGTTTATTTTGCCTAAGTCTAGAAAAAAAGCCATTCTTAAAGATTTGTGCTTCGTTTTTTGTTGGCCTGCAACTGTTTTGGAGAAATTTGCAAGTTGCTTTTTTTTTCACTCCCTTTTTTACAACAATTATTTGCTGTAAACTCATCAATTTGAGAATGAAGGTTGAAATGTAAAACATGTTTGATAAACATTGCATTCTGTGAAATAATAGCCGTTCATGCTTATTGTAAATTTGATTCAGAAAAAAAAAAAACAATTGCAAATAAAAAGGGGGGGGGTGTCATTCTGTTGCAATCTTTGATACATATTGTTTTAGCCTTAATAATTGCTTTCCATCATGTTTTTTTAACATGCCAATGCTTAATATGCATAGACAAGAGATATTTTTAGTTATAATAACTATATTTCAGGATTTTATACCGAGTAGGTTATTTAGATAAATTGTGTCTTATCAAGACTGTTCAGATTGCTGCTTGTTTTACCTCCTTGATCTGATGTTGAGCACCTATATTATACTTTTGTTAGCAGTTTTATTGAACAATGTTTCATTCTTACCTTAGCCGTATACGCAGGCCTTGTATTCCCAGTTGGTTCTTTCTTTCTTTTCTTCTTTCTTTTTCTTTTCCTTCTGTCCAACCAACTTCCGCTTGGGTTAAAAAATGTCACCAAAAAATCCACCCAGAGTCAAACACTTAGACCAATTTTCAGCCAGATTCGGTCATAAGGACTGCTGACTCAGCTTCAAGTGTGATGCATGTACATTATGGTCGTCAGTGGTCATCTAGTGGTCAGTGGTCATCTAGGTTGCATTGGTCATCTAGTGGTCAGTATGATCATTTTGGGCCAAAATCTATAAAATAATCCTTCAAATAAGGGCCATTGTAAGAATTTTGCAACAAAAATAATCTTTAACACCCACAGATTCTTATAACCATGAAGCAATAACAGAGCACCTGTTTTGTCTTGCCAATGAAAACCAGAAAGCCCTTATGGGCAAGCATATTTTGTGTGTCTGTCCATATCAGTGTGTTTTGTGGGTCAACTTTTGGTATACACATTTGGTTAATTGTATGTCTACCTCTTTAATAGTGATGGATCAAGTTTATACTTAGTATGCTTATACATTAACAAGGAAGTATTGTGGGGTAACAGATGAATCGGAGGTCATTCAGGGGTCACGTAGGGTTATTACTGTGTTGGAAACTATTTCCTATTAATTGATTGTACAAGAATCCCTACTGGTCTGAAAATACCCATTTTTTGAGATTGTGTTACATATTAATTACCTTTTATCATATAATCCTTTGTGTTATTTTGCCATATGAAATTTGTCTTGTGTATTTTGCTTAATAGTAATGGAATGATCATGACTTTCTGTATGGGTTTGGCAGTACACTATAATTCTAGGTTGTGTTTATGGCAGTGGGTAATCAGTAGATTTAAGGATTTATTTACAGCTTAAAGGTGCTTGTTCCGATCGCCTCTGGGACCCCCTGATTTTTCCCGGAAGTAGTATAAATTTTGATATCAGGTGAAAGGCCATATTTTTCTCATTGTCGTCATGAAATTTCAGCTTTCAAATCCATTTCTTTCTCAAGATACAGATAAAAAACTACCGTTTTAATGGTTAACCATCAATATTAGTACAGTAGTGAATAGGGCATTGCACTATGCATTATATCGCGTCTAGGATCAAAACCGCAAGTGTGTTTCCCACGGTACTTGATGGTCAGTGTGTACAAGTGTCATGCTCTCATATCAAGTAGAGAAGACGATAGACAAAAATTGGAACATGCACCTTTAAAACTCATCTATCTGTTATTTAGATTTTAAGCATTAGGGGAAGGAAATAACATTGAGGTGGTAGACGTTTCATATAGAAGTCCCATTGATGCAAATGAGGTATTGCCATTCATTCCGTCAAGCACTACTGCACAACGTCATACAGCGCATGATGGAATCAATTGTAATACCTCATTTGCATCAATGGGACTTCTATATGAAACGTCTACCATTGAGGTTTGATATGAGTAGGAATACACCTCTGATCACAGTTGGATAATGATCCAACATGAATTCACAAATTTATCAACATTTCTCTCGGGGAGAGAGAATTAAATATTTCAAAGTTAGCTTTTTCAAAATATTTTGACACATTTTTAATCAATTTATGATTATTAATAAATGCCACCGACAACCCGGCCCTGGGACAGGTAGTACTGGTTATCAGGATACCAATAGCAGACCCTCAAGAAAACCTGACCTGAGTACTCTTTATAATTAGCTTTTAGGAATCTGGCCGTGTATTTCTATTAATAACAAACTTTATTAGCTTTTAGTCGACTATACGTGGATCCTGGGTTTCCTACCGAAAATCATTTTTACCGAAATTCCTATCCCATAATGCACCAACGATGTACGAGTAGATAAAATAAGTAGCGCATATATATTTTATGGTATTTGTGTCATACGGTCATTTTTCTGTCATAACTGTGCGAAAACCATTTGCTGTACATAAATTTTACCAGTAACAAGTACTCTGATTGCCTTGTAATTTTGCGCCACAAAATGTGCGCGTAGTTTAAAGGAGGTGCACTAAACCGCGAGCGTGCATGGAGTGATGCATATCTACTCGTACATCGTTGGTGCATTGTGGGATAGGAATTTCGGTAAAAAATGATTTCCGGTAGGAAACCTAGGATCTACGTATTGCAAGCAAGCCACATGATGTAATGAATCAGTATGCAATAAAGAGTATTTCCAAAGATAACAAGTAGTTGTGTATATATATCAGATATAGTAAGCCAATTCAGTGCACGAAGTATTCAGGGTCTGCATATAGAGCCTTGTTCTTTTTTTTGTATTATGAACTAGGAAATAACTTTATACATGTCTGTTTATATGGTGCAATATTTGACCACATATAGGTATGTGTGTATGTATGTAAATTTATTGAACGTTGTGTATGTATGATGTATGCTGTTTATGTATTGCACAGAGTTTGTAGATTGTACATGGACAAATATCGTACAAATTATAGGTATGCTAATTTGATGTAATAAAATTTATTGTCAAGTTGACCTTTCCATGAATTCTTTTAAGGGATGTATTCAGTATTCTGCCACCACATTTTCAACTACAGTTTTTCTGTTGAGGCTGCAAAATCATAGGGTGGTGGCACAATACAAAATTCTTAATCTTTTTTAACCCCATTAGAACTAATACCTGATTGGTTACAAAAGAAGGAAGTACCATTAAGCCAATCAGATGCATTGTAAGAATGGTGATACTGCTGAAGAGGATTGACCTTAAAACATTTAAAAGCTTCACTAAATTTGGTAACTCAAATCATGTAATTAACCAATCAGGAAGGCAGTAGTGCTCAGAGGGTAGAGAAGTAGGGACCCTGTCTATGCTGGTGGTAGACGTTTCATATAGAAGTCCCGAGGATGCAAATGAGGTACTTCCATTTATTCCATCAAGCGCTACTGCATAACATCATACAGTGCATGACAGAATCAATAGTAATACCTCATTGCATCTTTGGGACTTCTATATGAAATGTTACCATGCCAGTATCTTTTGATCTCATGATGGTTGCGGCCCCTTGACACCTTAAATCCGAATTAGGATTACGCGGTTCAAGCTCCCGGGCATCAGCCTATTGAATCTGCATGTGTGCGATTGAAAAAATTTCTCAGCATTTTGGTCCGATTCACGATGTTATATCTTCGCAATGCTCTGGCTGAATTGCATGGGGATGTTCGGAAAGCAGCAAAAATCTGGCCATGTGAAATTTAGCAAATAGCCTAAGTTTTCGTTCAGAGTGATTTATTACGATATTCAATTGAAAGGGGCTTGTTTTCAATTACATGTTACCAAGCTAACCCAGAAATAAGTAATGTTGGAGGTGTGTGCATTTCTCGATCGCTGATTGACAAAGTGATATCGATGTAATGCAATAAATTTAAATTGATCTGTGTCTGTCATCGGAACAGGTGTAGTGCAACTATGGTTACCGTGTTGTTCCTAATAAACGCCCCTGCTCTAATAAACGCCCCCCTAAGATTTTTGGATAAAACAATTCAAGAAAATGAGTCAAGCTCACCTAAATCACATGATTTAATGGCCAGGACTGTCGTAATCTGTATCATAGTCGCTGTTGTCATCAATGCTTTCTGCTTATGATCTATCACTAATGGTAACTGGCCGCCCAAGGCCATTATAACTAAATCTTACAGTACAGAAAAATGCACTTTCTCGTTGATTTCGCCAGGCGACCCTCGCTTATTAAATGATCCTTAGGTCGTCAGGCGTGTGGTTTGTTCAGAAAGTTTATCGTCGCAAAGATCGGGCACAGTGTTTTTTGCAGATTTCCAAATGGCTTCCAAAATAGCGTGGGCTATAGCATGACGAGTGTATGACGAGTGTGACATATTTAACACAGTAGTAGTGCACAGTTGTAATAGTTTAATTAGTATGGAATTTTGACCTCGATAGGTGCGAAAAATAGCGTCTGCCTGCTCGTTCATTTGTATTATTGGTGATTTTTGAAAAATGCACTGCCCCCGTGGCGTTTATTAGGAATACGGTAAATTGTTCAATTGCACCATGCACATTTCTCCCCTCTGAGGGAAATATAAGGCTTAGTTGCCATGCATGAGGTATGTACTTGTAATATTCTATTGTTTGCATATCGATTGAAAGAATTCTTTGTTTCATGTACAAGAACACACATCACATTTGACAACCCTTTTCATCATTTTCAGTGTAAACCCACACCTGTGCAACTTCACACCATGGACTTTATAATTCCAAATCTCCCTTTACACTAGATTAAAAAAAAACAAATTGAGAGCAAATGGTGGGGGTTGTTAATTGCATCCTGAAAGAATCTTTTTGGTTGGAGGGGTTGACAAAAAAATGAAATGGCTGTGTTTTTTTTTCTATTTTAAAGATATTAGATGCTTAGCTTCTGATTGTTTGTGCCTTAACACTTGCATATTCTTATTTAATTATGCACTTGTTTAGTGTTTAACCATAGCATATATTTTACATTTTGTGTAGAACCTCATAAGTGTCTTAACATTGTTGCTGAAGACAATGTAAACCTTGCTGAAGGATGGTCATTTTACCCTTCTCTCTAATAGTCCAAGCACATTTTGAAGCATGATAGATGAATGTGTGAGATGGGTATGATTATTATAGTATCAATCAGATTTTTGTTTAATTACACAATGTATTGCTGTACACTAAATCAATATTATGTAAATATTTGCAGGAATAAACTGCTATGAATAAAGTTTACTCAAATTGTTTAAAAAAATAATTTTCAGTCTTATTTTGTCTGGTTGTCGCAAGTTATGTCTAACAGTAGTCCAAGATTAATCGAAAAACAAAACTTGACCTCACATAACCTTTGACCTCGCCAACAAATGAGGGATCCCATGTTGCACCTATGATCAAGTTTGGTTCCAATATGTGGATCCTGGGTTTCCTACCGGATATCATTTTATACCGAAATTCCTATCCCACAATGCACCAAAGATGTACGAGTAGATATGCTTTGTTAATATCCAAATGCTCTGCCCGATTTACTTCAAATTTGGTAGGGTGATAGAATGAGGTGCCACAATATGTGTCAATTTTGGCCGCATTAATTGCATCTTTATGAATTTTAGTTTATTTGCATAATTTTGAGATATTTTAGTTCTTTTTTAAATGCATAGAGCAAGTGATCGCGCAACCAGGCGGCACACTAGTGGTTCGAGAACCGCCTTGTTAACTGCTTTAAATTCCTAATAGGTCATTTCAGAGATGATTTCAGTTTGAATTAAAGAAGCAACAAGAGATTTTGAGACACCAAAATATTTTGTCATAATAGTAATTTCATATAGATTAGACACTCAATAGATTTCTTACTTTGTATTTGGCTACAGAAAGAAAAAGGGTGATTTTGTTTTGCTTATATTTCAATATAAAACATAGGCTGAATTTCGTATTTGCTCCTATACGAAATTAGAAATTTCACAATTTTTGTGCCAAAGAATCATTTCTCAGCTTAATCCTTTCAAATGGGGATATTTTTGATGGAAAGCTTTGCATCAGGGCAAAAATCAGTATTTTGATATTTATAGGGACACCTGATGTGAAATCTCTTGTTGCACCTTTAAAAAAATTATGGTCACAGAGGGTCACCAGGTCAAATAAGGCTGTTACTGTATCAGGTGGCAAATTGGTTCAATTCTTGTGACTAGTTTGGTTTTCTTACCCAAGGACCATTGTAAATATACCAAGCAATTTAATCATTCTGACTAGTGTCTAACTGATCACCCTAATATCTGTTATACCGATTACAGATTTTAAAATTTCAAAATTGGTTCATTCTGATTCCGATTTTGTCTGTGTATTTTTTTTTTTTTTGCATTATCGCCGTTTTTGACAGCCAGAAGCTGCCAGAAAGTAGCAGGTCGATTTAGGTAAACCACTAAAATGGCGAAATAGTAAGTTAGGAACAACATACACACTCTTGTGTACACAAAATAATAAATTTATTGTTTCAGTTTCGATTTATTTTCACTGTTTGGCCATCAGTTCGGAACAATTTTAATTCAAGTTTGGACCTCTTTGATATTAATTTAATCAGTATAGAAAATCGGTAAACAATGAGAATTTTGCCAATACCGATCAGATACCGATAAGGTCATAATCGGCCCGATTTCAGAAATACCGATCATATCGGTTATTCTCTAATTCTGACCATTTTGGGGAAATGACCTCTCACCTCTATATGACCCCACTTGTGAGATGGGTAACTGTGAAGCACTACCCATGGACCATTACATGCAAGTGGCATAAAAATGTGTGCATATATGTGGAAACAGCAGGCAATTATGTTTAGGGTTAACAATTTGACCACAGACACGCACACAGATACACAGACACACACTATCAAAGCATACTATCAAAGCAATCTCTATGTGCCCTCTTGCAGACAACACAAAAAAGGATAGCATTGATGGGATAATTTTGATCTGACATACCGATATTAACCATTCTTACAGAGAACACCTGGTTGAAAAAGTGACCAAAATCTCCAGGGTCCATGGTGCATGCTAGTCTTCATGGTTCGGTAGCTTGAAATAACTAGAATTTTGGCGGTTCTCGTCTTTTGCACACGCTATATTCAAAGAATATAAGCTGTGGGCCGCTCCATGACCTTGGTGCACCTATGCCTTAAGTTTGGTTCCAATTGAACTTCAACTTTTCAATTGAGGTCCATTTTACATCTTTAGCTCATTTTTTTTAACTTGACCTCACATGACCACTGACCTCGGCACATGACCTTTGACCTCGGCACATGACCTTTGACCTTGGCACATGACCTTTGACCTCATCAACATATGAGGGATCCCTTGGTGCACATATGACACAAGTTTGGTTCCAAATTGAATTTCAAGCTTTTCAATTGAGGTCATTTAAAAAAAATAACAATTTACGAAAAAATTTACACAAACATCCACACGCACACAGATTGCTATGGTCCTCAACTATAGCTGGTGGCCCACAAAAAAAGTAACTACCCTAATCTCATTACGATCAGTAGGAGATTTAGTGACTTCAAGCAAATATAAGCTTCAGCTAGGGTCTGACATTTTTCCATTGAAGTAGAAAAGATATTTTCATCTCGCCCATTTTGTACAGAAAGATAGGACTTGCATTTACGGTGTGAACCACAGGCCACCCAACACTGCAACAATATGCAATATCTTGCATAAACACTACGTTGTGCCATCTAGGCTCAGGTGATATTGTTTTGGTATCAACCTCAAGCCATCCAATATTATCTATTATATTTATTCAGGCTTCCGAGTGGTGCAAAGAAATCTTTTATTGTATCATTACGGTAAAAGTCTCCCGATGTAAACAATTTCTTTTGAATATGTCGCATCCGGGCATTTTTGACTGACTGGTAGCACTTTTGGACTACAACAACACTGTCAACGCCAGTTTGGACTTGATTCAGCCTGAGCATTTAAATAAGATAATAATATTGAATTCTTTTTTTCGTATGATAAAGAATATATTGCGTCGCACTCGCTAGAAAAATATTGTACTCGTCTTCGACTCGTACAATATTTTTCTAGCTCGTGCAATATATTCTTGTATCATACTCAAAGCCATTCAATATTATATAAATTTTCAACCCTTCAAGTTCTCTATGATATAATAAAATGGTTCATTTGCCCCAATTTCAAAATGAACTGTACAAAAGATGAATTTGGGAACCTTCATAAGATGAGGTCAAAGGTCACATACAAGGTCAAAGGTCATGAGATAAAGTTATAAATTGGGCTAAAAACATCAAATTGCATTCACAAAGAAAAAGTCCACTTGCTTCTGAACTTGGGACATGTATGCTCCTTTGAGACCTTTATATGTGGTCAAGGGTCACATATCCATTGACATTTTTGTTTTACAAACTAATAATTTGACAATCAAATATGGTTTTCAACTGCTTTGACTTACCATTTGAGCCATTTCTGAGAAAAATCCTTTTTAAAAAATATAAAATTTTTAAAAAGGCATTTTGCATTTAGGTTTTGGACTACCAACTGGAAACAAACTTGAATATTTATTAATCTTTCCCTGGAGATGGCCAGCGCACAGAAGTGTTGAAAAACCCCATATGCGCTTGGCCGGATTCGAACCGGCGACCTCCGTATTACTAGTGACGGCGCTCTAACCAACTGAGCCACAAGACTGGGTTGGAAGAAGAGCGATAGATATCATCTATAGGTGTTAGGTTCGGAAGATGTTCATCGCTTTCCTAGCGGATAGCATCAGAACGGTATATCCAGTCTTGTGGCTCCAACCCAGTCTTGTGGCTCAGTTGGTTAGAGCGCCGTCACTAGTAATATGGAGGTCGCCGGTTCGAATCCGGCCAAGCGCATATGGGGTTTTTCAACACTTGTGTGCGCTGGCCATCTCCAGGGAAAGATTAATAAATATTCATCCTTGTCTACCTGGAGAACTAAGTAGTTAAAATTGGAAACAAACTTGTTTTTGCCTAATAGAGGTTATCTATTCTAAACATGAGCGAGTTACAGAATAAATCAATACTGCTAATGTTATACTCTCTCCAAATAATGAATGAATAGCACTACTCTGGAATGACTGTCTCAACATATGCTCCAGTAACATAAGTGAAAGCCATATTATCGAGGGTTGAAAATAAGGACGTAACTCAGCACGTAAAGAATATTAAGAATTTTTTTATTCTCTGCTGTAAACTTTGCTTTGAGAAATGTTGGGGCCGTAATCTCAACCCGGGTTTAAATAAATGGTGGTTCGGCTTAACTGGGGTTCGCTAAACGCCACTGTTACAAAACGCAGGCTAAAATATTTTTAAGTCGTTAGCTAACCACTGTATTTCAACGCTGTAAATATCATCCACTGAACTTTGACTTACTTAGCCTATATCCATTACGTGTGCGTGAACCCTATTGATATGCAGACAATGCCGTTCCTAGTTGTAAATGCAACGCATGAGCCCACGGGTAATTTTCAAGAATGTCGCGTTACGCAAGGAGCTTTTAGAATTGAGTGGTGGGAGACCAAAACCCGGCCTATGTTAAACTGTTTTATGTTGTTGTGCCACACCTTTGCTATCATTCAATACTATAACAATAAACCCGAGCATAGAAAATAGAATCAAAGGAAAAATGGACGAGAAGAAATGACCTTAAGGAATCGAAAAGAAAATATAGAGAACTAAGGAGGTAACTGTCTCACCAGAGTTATCATATAAGCTTGAAAATTCAGGCATTTGATGAAAACGTGAAGTTTAAACACGCTTAAAACTACCCCCGGCCCAGTTCTAATTTTTAAACCAACGTTTTAGGCATGTTAACGATGTTCGGCTAAAATTTAAACAGCGTTTTAAAGTTAACCATGCTTTGAGACTTGCGTTTATTTTAGCGGGCGTTTAAATTGCGATTTAACCAGTGATTAGCGTTAACATCGTTTGAGAATACGGGCCATTAGGTTTAATATTTTTACTAAAGGAAATCTATCATTACTCAAAATGTAAACATCTCTAAAATTCTCATAGATGGTACTGTAAGCAAACGTTATATAAACTTTAGTAAACAAAGAACACTTTTTAATTTGAACACAGAATTACAGAAATTCTTTAAAAAAAATATTTCTTTCAGTGCCGAGTTACGTTTTTCTAATGGTCAACCCCTCGATACTAAGCCAGTGTGCCTCTTGCGTCAGCTCTGGTATCCATTCCCTCTGCCCGGTTTTGCCATTTGTGTGAGAGCCTCAAACTGGTTGCAATATGAATAGGAGCATAATGTTCAATTCTCCTCTGCTCAAACCACTGACCTTACAAGAGGTGAAGGGTGGGCATTGTTTATGTACACCCTTTATTCCAATACCAGTTTGAGGCTATACCTTCCAACAGAGAACCGTGCAAAGAACGAATACCCATACCAGTAATAACATGATAAACATTTGTACGTCAACACATACTCACAAGGCAAAATTACTCAAGGTGGCTACCAGTTACCTTTCCGATAATTTCCAGCACTACTTCATTTCTCATCATGTAACACACACCTTTTCAATCTGGTTAAACAAATATGTCTTTCTGTTACAGGATCTTAAATCCTTGCATATGAATTAATTTATTAAAGTTCACACTTTTTTCGCTTTTATCGTGTCCCAATCTCTATCCAGTCCTCATGATTATGTCCCAATTTCCAAACATTGCATATCACAATTGTTTCACATCCTACGCAGACATCCAACTTTGAAATCCCTTTTTCAGTAGTTCAGTAATTCTTGCGCCAATTTTATCTCAGCAAACATCAAAATGTGCTCAGTTAGAAACACCCCAGAACACTCTGCTTTTATCATTATCACTGAAAAGTCAGGGTGTTTTTTATAAACTGCTCATGAAACTTCGTAACTCCTACCTATTGCTTCTACAGCATTTTGTTTCTTGGAGTTCATGTGCCCACTGTTTACATTCCACACCAGATAATGGCATGCCAACGATTCAAAACACAATTTGCAACCAATGATTGCACTTAACTCTAATGTGCCTGCACACTGGTGAAAACACGGTAACGCCTTGCCCAATTGGTTACTCGCGATTGCCAAACATGAAAAATCCAAATTATGCTCCATTTCTCCTCCTCCTTTGTGCAGCTTAGACACCACTTTTTCCATGCGACCTGTTCATATCGACTTTTCACATTACATAACTTAGCCAGTGATTTTGCAAACTGCCATCTGCAATTTAATGGTGCAATCACTGCACAGAGGTAGGGAAATGAAATAGAGCAGCTAAATACACTTAACACTATCATTTCTGATTGGCTTACCGTGTCCTCGAAACAGAGTTTTGAATGATCCAACACTGGTAACGATATACCATGGGAGATTTGAGGTCAAACCAGCCACACAGCTCACATGGTATATTATTGCAGCCAATTATTGTTTAAATCTACAATTACTATTTTGATTTTATTGAAATTTCTATACTTCGTC
>JAMKCH010013614.1:0-25701 GCA_023653785.1 Ophioderma brevispina | reverse complement strand
GATTCTTCAATTTCTGACCACCTCTTTATAACTTCTATAAAACCTTACAAACCTCCAACAAAACAAACATATCACGCTGTGGTCCCTTCCTCATCTCTGATGCTTTAAAAGTGAAAGGCTCGTCACTGGACAGTAACATCGACCCCTACCCCTCATGCTCATGAGATAAGAGCAGGCAACATCTTGGGCTTTTCACTTAGAGTTAACATTTCTGAATTATGGAAGCAGGCAGGATGGAGACGCCTACTCCATTTTCAACATATTTAATGCAGGCGCCTTACTAGTACCAACCGTGGCCAAACCATCCTGTCAGCAAAGCAGTCATAGTAAGATGAGGGATGCCATGCAATCATTGTAATATGCTCATAAGGTGGGGATTGCCGGTATAACTTATCTTACCTTGATATTGATGTGTTTATGATATACTATCAGTATTATATGTATTTGGCTATACTATGGGGCAAAATTTTTCACAGCTTCCATTAAAAGAACACAAATTGGGCCCGGAAAACCCCGCTACTAATGAGACTACCGGCTCCACTTCCTCCACCTACTGACCAGTGTTGGCAGTCATGCACTAGTTGGAGGATCTTTCGTAATGTATACGAATGCATAAAAATAAATATACTCACCAAAATTGTGAATTTTTGTTTCATTTTATAACATGTATATTACGAATGATCCAACTAAGTAACCCTCTCCAGGCCCTTCCCCGACAAGTGGAGCCTTGGGGAAGGTAACAAAAATGAGCAACGGATTCTGGTCGCCAGTGACGTCATATGTTGGGCGTACCGAGGCTAGCGTGGGACCGCTACTAGGCGTGGGCGCACCGAAATTTTAATGTGGCAGTAGAGGGGTGTCTGAGGGTTTTTTGAGCACCAACATGCACTAGTTGGATCCATTCTAAGTATACATTATAAAATAGAACAATCTCACTCACATTTTGGTGAGTATATTTTGTGTTCATGTAATGTGTAGAGCATGTGTGAATATTTCACAAACATAATTTGATTGTGCGGTTTAACCAACCGTACCCACTGGTTCTTTTCAGTTCTATTATGTTGTGTTAAAAATGCATAAATACATGCCTCTAACACAGTGTTATTACATAAAGTTATGCTTCTGCATTTAGAGGAAGTGAATGATTCAAATATAAACAGCTTCTGTTTTATGTAGTGATGAACTGATATGATTAGACGACGGATCTCATAATTTGAACCATATCGGATATGGCTTTGCATCATTATGAATTTCACATCACTTCCTATTTTGCATAATCTTCACACTCGCCTATTTTTACACATATTATCAACTAGACCCTCATATTCCCAGCCTGTGCCCCTCCTGTGCAGTTGTGCCCCAAGCTTTAAGGTATCCAGTGACGTACCAAGAGTGTCGATCCAGAGTGGGGGGGGGCAAACTTCCTTCCAAGTCTCCTGCCAGAGTGAGAAAATTTGTAAGTTGTGGACCTGGTAATTTGCTTCCAATTAAGTTTGAACTTGACTGAATGTGCACGTACACACGAAAAATTTTCGAGTTCACTTTAATTTGCCCCAATTTAGGCTGAAATTGGTCAAAATTTCCCAAAGAGGAGGGATGAAAATGCATATTTTGGTCCATATCGTCTTGCTTTTTCGAGCTCTCCATCCACCACCCGGTCAGGTATTCCACTGAAGGTATCTGTTTGATTATCTGCTTTTGATGATCTAAATGTGTGTTCTCTTTATTTCAGGACTGGTGGATTTAGAGAAAGTAAGAGACTTGGTATTTTTATATAGCCTCCCAGGAGAGCAGACAAAGTCAGGTAGTAAAAGTTACTTGTTTGAGTTATATAATATAAAGACTCAACTAATAGTCAGGTCATGTTTCTTGAAGGGCCTGCTTCTGGTTCCTGGTAACCCACAAGCTGTTTTGACCCCCATGCAATTGTATCTTTTATTTTAATAACAATGGTCCATCTTAATGTCTCCGCTTCTTGTTTTCTACCACTTTTTTTTGTTCATTATCTAATGGCTTTTCATTTCATTGATTCTAACAGCTATTTGTAGTTTATTTGACATTCTTTGTAGTCTTTTCTCGTGCTACTGTTGTGCGCTTTGTCGTCAATAACTTATGCTTCAATTGTTTACCTTGCGTTCATGTAGATAGTGTGTGGGCATGGAGAAGGTGTTTTTGCGACATTAGTTATGTGTGGTTTTCTTATGTTTACTCTCTCTTTCTTCGCCTACTGTTGTGTATGAGGATGGCTCCTTTAAAGTTTTGGTTTCTTCTCAATTTAAAAAAAAAAAGGGGGGAGTAAGCAAGTTACGTCATAGTAACTTGTTTGGGGCGGCCTTTTAAGTAAATTTTTGTTTTCTTTTCGTGTAGGGCATATATTTTTGGATATTAATTGGCAAACTTAAGGCAAATGCCAAAAGGAGGCTTAGCAAAACGCTCCATTTTATAGGATAGTCAATAATCTGATTTGTTGAACACCTTGAAGGCAAACGCCAAATTGGGATAGTTTATTAACACCCAGTATTGCATTACGATTGAAGTCTATTTGAATTATGGATTCTTGCAGGCAATGCCACAATGGGTGAGAGCAAAACGCTCGGTAGAAATATTCATGGAAGCTTGAAGGCAAACGCCAAGAGGCGAAAGCAAACGCTCCGTAATTGGTGCTATTACTATTATATTCATTGATGCTTGAAGGCAAACGCTAAAAGAGGCGAGAGCAAAAGCTCCGTAGAGTTGGCTATTATATTTATTAATTTAGACTGAAGGCAACGCCAAAAGGGGCGAGACCACGCTCCGTAGAGTTTTGTGCTATTATTAATTATATTAATTTAGACTTGAAGCAACGCCAAAAGGGGCGAGAACAAACTCTCCGTTATTGTTCTACTATTATTATATCATTTTTGCTTGAAGGCAACGCCAAAAGAGTCAGAGCAAAAACGCTCCCGCTAGAATGTGTATTTATTATAAAGTCAACGCCAAAAGAGGCTAGGCAAAACGCTCCGTAGAATTTGCTATTATTATAAAGGCAAACGCCAAAAGAGGCAAGAGCAAAAACGCTCCTTAAAAATTGTGCTATTTTTATAAAGGCAAACGCCAAAAGAGTCGAGAGCAAACGCTCATTAGAATTTTGTGCTATTATATTCAGTCATTCTGATTGTTGAGCAACTTGAAGGCAAACGCCAAAAGGGGCTCGAGCAAAACGCTCAGTAGGATTTTGCTATTTAATCATTCAATATTTTGTTGGAATATCTTAACTCAAACATAAGTAGTAAGCAAACGCTCAGTAGGATGTTGTGAAATTCAAAGGCAAACGCTGCAAAGTGAATAAGGATTTAATTTTCCTGTACTATTTGTGATATTTCATTTCAATCTCAAACATGCTGCTTCTGCATTATTGTACTAGTTCTTGAGTACTTATTTATCTCACACTATCTATGAAGTTTAATTGTATATTGTTGAGAGGGAAAAATGTTTATAAAATGAAACTCTCGGATGAAAACTAAGAGGCATGCAAGAGCTATTACCTCTGCAAAAATCGGAAAAATCCATTGCGGAATCTTGCCTTATAGACCAATAAAGATCATAATTCGTAGGTTATAGCACCCTCTATGTGACTATTTCCATAGAAAGACATGTAAAACTAGATTTTTATGAAAAATCATATTTGTCCACAATGAAAAATTTCATCAAATTACCACAGGATGTAGTTCGTGGAATAAATACTCCAAATTAGTTGTCACAAAAGCGTGTCGCCGTTGATATTTTTTTTTTATTCTCGTTTTGTCATAATAAATGAGACTTTCAAACAGCTATGAACCAGTACTACCTGTCCCAGGGCCGGATTGTCAGGGCGGCTAAACCATCACACCCATGGGGTTTTTTTTTTCCAACGAAATCCAGAAGAGGAGGGTAGCTGGTTAAACTGGTAGAACTAAAAAGATTCTACCTACACAGGCATCGGCTCTGGAGAGCCAATGGCGGCCATCCAGCACATTGATGTCAGGAAGGGCCTCCGGTCAATTATCTTTGCTCCAATAAATCCTCACACAGCAGTGTTGCTGTGAATGTGAGGTGAATATGGCCACCAGTAAAGGGATCAAAAACCGAGATTAAAACTTTACCACCAACTACTTAATGAACTAACCGGTGTGCATTAAATAAAGACAAAACTTACATGTCTTGAATCCGGTCTCTCTTGCTATCACAGCAAAGAGTTATTCCACCAGACCACAGACTATCAGGGTGCAATATTTCACTTGCCAGACTCAAGCAGTTAGGGATGAAATTGTAGCCTTGTCAATCAAATCTTCCTATGGTCCTGGAGATTAGGTAATGACATGACGTGTAAGACACACATGAATTTATATGGAACGTCGGGGAAGAAAGCGATAAAAGGATCAAATGGTCATGTGAATAAAGGTATACATAAAAGAAGCAGAGAGGGGGGGCTTGGAAAAATGCACAAGGGTTACCAGCTGAATTTCAACCCGCTGGCTGTTAAGACTTTTGATAGAACTATCAGCTTGCAATGCTAGGACTGAGGATAGGCTAGGTAGGGAAGTAAGACATCTGATGAACATAAACCAATAATGATGATCTGAAAACAATTTTGAAATGATATAAAACAAATGTCACAGGTAAGCATATATTCAATGAAAAAATGACCATTATGCTTGAGAAATGTACTCCAGATTGACTTTCTAGTGGTTTATAAAAATGTTAAAACCCAGGAGCTGCCCCCTGCTCCCCCACCAGGGCTTTGCCCTGGACCCTACCAGGGGGCCCTAAGGCGGGCCCCATGCAATTCTTTTTATTTTTAGAACAATTTTAACAGTGGCCAGTACCAGTTTGACAATTATAACAGTTGAGGCATCAAAAGTAGGAACTAAACTCTGTAATTCAGGAAAAATCATTGAAGGAATCTTACCCTATAGGCCTGCAAAGATCATCATAATGGGTATAGTGCCTGTATTGACCCATTTGCCAGAGAAAGATGTCTAACACTAGATTTTTAGACAAATCATATTTTCTCATAGTGAAATTTGCGTAAAAATTTAACCACACAGAGCTAGTGAAAAAATCACTAACAAATCAGTTCAAAACTGTGTTGCTATTATCAGCATTGTTGAATTCTGGTGTTGTCATAATAAACAAGACTTTTCTAACAGCTGTGTGAAGCAACTCTAATCTATATTTTGTTCCATGCTTCAGATACAGAAGTAGTAAGCCAAGACGAGCCTCCGTCCAAAACAATATGGGACGAGCACGAAGAGAACGAATTGAAGGAAAACTCATGCAGGGTCGCACAGGCATGGATTTGCATCAGATGTTAGATTGGACCATGGGGGGGAAAAGGCAAGCTGTGGAATACCCCATTGATAATGAACAAGGTAGGTGTATATCAACTATGCAAGGCAGGTCTTTTCACTAAATGATCCAGGACCAGTGGTAGGTGTCAAATTCCAAATTGATTTTAGGAGACATCACAAATGTAACTGGGCCCGTTTCAGGGCTCTCCTGAATATTCTCAAAAAAAGAATGTGAATTGTGTTGGATCCTCTGTACAACTTGAGGGTCCTTGGTTGGGGCTAGGCCTATGATGAATCCCTTCATGTTGGTAGGCCGCATTAAAGAGACACTCTGGCACATTTGAAAAAGATTGCGCCCTCCTTCAGCAGACGATGGAAATGGCCTTTAACACAAGAAAACTCACGCCGTATGCCATTTTCCCACGGATTCCACCCTGTTTGACCAGTGACCTGTTGTGGTTTTAAATCAATTATTACGAGTCTATGATATTCATGTAATATAACACATTTGTTGATTAAAGTTTGTGGAAAACTGAAAGTTTTAGGCCTCGTTTGTTGTTTTCAATCTCTCTTCTAGGAATAGACCATGTCTCACGGCTTCAGTGATCAGTGGTCAGTAGAGGTCAGCTGGGTTCAAAACAGGGTCAAATTTAAAGAAGCGAAACTACAAAAAAAATCCATCATGATCATGTTGATCTAGAAAGTCGTTAGCGCCTCTTTCTGTGACCAACAGTTCAAAGGGTTAAAAGCAAGATTAAGGTCAATTATGAAAAATGTCACTGACAAAAATAGTTATTATACCATGATGTTGGTCTTAAAAATGATGAAAATAATAGAAAAAGGACAAGGACTTCTATCTGTGATCACAGTTTATGAAAGGGGTCAAAGGTCAAAATAGGGTCAACAACATCCAACATGCTTGTGTCTAAATATATCGTCGCCACATCTTGGTCACTGTGAAAGATTGCCACAAGTCAGTGATGACCCCTACTTCCATCCAAGGCATCACGTTATCAGGCAATACAGAAGGTCACCACAGAGTCATTTGGAGAAAAATTACCAGAGCGTTTTTCACCAAGTTTACCCTACCAAGTATGGGCTGATAAAAATACAAGACACACATTTATATCCAAGATGGCAGAAATGATGCAAAAAGTAGGCGAGATTCTCCGGTTAAGTGGTTTCAAACGCCGGAAAAAATCGAGCGGAGAAGTATTTTTTTTAAATGGTTTTTTTCTGCACAGCATTTTAGTCCATACTTGGAAAACTGGTGAGATTTTTTAAAGATTAAATTAAAAAAAAACGCGTGTTTTTTTGTTTTTTGTAACATTTTGTAAAGACATGTTTATTTTTGTATTGTAACTGAATCGTGGTATTTAGTACAGTGGGGCTAGTGTAGAGTGGAAGCAAGTATAAAATTTTACGCGGATGCGTAGCGAATTTTGTGGATCTGAACGTTTTCTCTCGGCATGAAAATTCAACTTTCTCGTGACCTTGAGTGTTTTAGCAGATCAAATGAACGTCCTTGTGATGCTGTTCGCGTACGAGATAGATTTAGCTTTAGCAGATATTGAAAATATTAAAAAAATCATTCTATTTTTGTTAAGGATTTTTGGGCAAATATAATATTTTTCAATAATTTAGCAGAAATAATTAATAAAAAGAATAATCACAGTGATTCAGAAGGTTTTTCCCATCAATTTTAAGCCTGTGGGATAAGTAAAGGGGGTGACTGTAGTTTAATACTTGTAATTTAGCCTTACAACTCATTTCAAAATGTGTCATTTTCTTTTATAATATTTAAAGTATTTGTATTTTTGTTTGTTTGTATTATAATAATTATTTTTATTGGGAAGGTTTAGCTTAATTTTTTGTGGAGAAATTACTGAATAATTCAAGATTCAACTACCCCCTCTATAAGTTTTGGATTATAAGCAATATGTAGAATTATTTTTGAAGTCGGCAATGGTAATTGCAAAGATTATGAATCCAGAATTTTATAACCAAGGTATGATTTTCTATAGAATAACTTTAATTTGAGCTTGCTAATTTTCACACATGTTTAGTATGTGGACTTGGTTATAACCTTGAGGTGGATGCATTTTGAAACTATCATTGCAACATTATTGGCTGTACATGCTGATAGTCCTGTTTGTCACTCAACGCTTGGATTAGTTTAAAGTGGATATAGAAATAAATGGCAGCATAATAAGATAGAGATTGCTGAAATAAGGAGAAGATAATGTCACCGTAAACTTTGAAAAGAGTTCAATTGATCTCCTTATGAAGAGCCTTGCGTCGAGTCTTGCTCCATAGAAGCACACTTCAAAAGTTCTAAATAATACACTTTAACAATAATAATGTGTGTAGCACACCCACTTCCAAGGAAATTTGATAATCTGGTGTCTATTTGAAGTCTTTCATATAGAAGTCCCAGTATGCAAATGAGGTATTGCATTTAATTCCATTAAGCGCTACCGTATGCACCAACCTTATACAGCTCATGAGGAATATAGTTGGGATCTCTTTATGAATGTTTTACCTATATTAAGCAGTAAGTAGGAAGGAGAATGGTTAATTTGATAAGCATTATGTACTTTGTATGAATGATTAAGCCCAGCCCCATTTTCTCATTTCAGGACTTGACCCCCCTGCTGGTTTGGGTTAAGAATAGGCCGCTGTCCCCCCATACATGTCGTAAAGGTGACTACAAGGGACCCCCTGTAGGAATTCGGGGTTTAGAATAAGCCCGCTGTCCCCCCTACATGTCCCCGTAAAAGGCAACTATAAGGGGCAACTCATCTGTTAATCTGAACAGACGGGTTGTATTTAAATTTAGAATTTGTATTTTAAGGTTGTAATCGTTAGACTTTGTATGACTTGTATTTTAGAATGTACTGTAAAGTGTTAAAATAATATGATATTTTTTTTTTTTAAATATAAATTAACTTGAAACATTATCAGTTAACATAAACATAACCATTTTATCAATTACCCCTGTACACATATAGACCATCTATTTAATATGTGTACAATATTGCCTATGTTTTCTACTGTATTGATTTATCTTGTTTTTAAAGGGGATTCCGTGTTTACGTGTTTTTTTCTGATTGATTGATTATTATTATTTGTAGTTTGAAATTTTTTCTTGATACATGGCTGGGTGATGATTTTTCATCAGTGTAATTATGTGTAATACCATAATTAATAATTTGGAATTGATCAGTGTTCTTGTGAAGCTGTTTTTTCTATGGAATGTTTGTGATTCAAGTGGGTTATCTTATTTTTAATACATGGAGGGGTGATGATCTGGTTGATCAGTGGTATGATGTGTACTCTATTTACATTGTTGTAATCGAATTGAAATGAAGTTTTAAATATTGTGTCTTTTTTTTTATTTCGAATGATTCTTTTGTCTTAATGACACGATATGACAACAATTGTGTGAGTTTGTTGTTAAATTTAATACTCACTTCACTCATTTTCAGTCTTGAAGAGAACAGGCCATTGGTTGTCCACGAACAGTCCTTGCTAGAACGACCTGATAGCAGATTTCCCTAATACTGGACCTATCCGTGATTTTATGGAGTTGGTTTCATAGGCTGTCCAAGAACCCATACTTCACACTGTCAACAAAGAAAGAACATATAGACTGGTTCCACCGACAGTACTTTACAAACAAGGAGAGTGTATTGAGTAAAGTGAAGCTCTTCAAAGGATTTTAGTTTTGCTGACTGCGTAGCATCTGTGTCATAACCATTAGAATATAAGCCCCAATTGTCTTATGAAATGACAGCATCGCTTTAAAAATTAAAAAAAAACTTTCTACATGTATCAAGGCTTCACAATTATTACCGCTACATTTGGAATACATAAGCTTGCCATACATACCCAGGCAACTCATACCTTTGAGCAGCTCTCAATGAACAATATTCCTTGCCGCTCCCCATTTCACACCTAGAGAAGGCAAAGTCAAGAATAAGTGGTCTTTGCCCAGGGACACAACACATGGCAATCAGCAGACTCAACCCGCACCCTTGGCATCCACAGGCCAACTGCAACTGGACGCATACTGCTCTCAGAAAGATGCAGAACTTTCATCATGAAAAGAGTGATAAAATGCAATTAAAAAAATTATTTTCTCACATTTGTGTAGCTTTTTCCCCACAAAACCATTTTGCTTAGTGCTGCTTCATGTTCTGTGAGACAGCGTTTTTGTTTGCTTACTGAAGGTGTCTTAAATTTCACCTTCTCAAACGCTTAAAGGATATCCTGCACAGCGTACCAAAATATTCAAGATACCAAAATGAACTTGTACTACATTCACTTCCAATTATTTGAAAATATTGGAATGTTCAGCTTGTGTGAAGAATCCTGGTGAAATAAAATTAAAAATTACTGTACCTTATTTTTTTACTGACTGCTATTATGGCAGTGACATCACCGCTACCATTCATCTAAGCATTGTGGCACCTGTATGCTTCTTGACTATTTTAAAGTACATGTTTAGTCAACTCATGTACCATTGCTTATGTAGCTGCTATACACCTGTTAAGCAACCATTAGGGCATATTTATATTAACCTTACCCTACTTTCTTTTCTTCGTTAAAAAGAATTAAAGATGCCTGTTCCGATCATCTTTGGGACTCCCTGATTTGCCTAGAATAGTATTGATTTTGATATCAGGTGAAAGGCTGTATGTTTCTCATTGTCATCCTGAATTTCAGCCTTCAATCCCATTTTCATTCCCAAAGAGAGAGAGACAAACACTACTGTCTGTTTCAATGGTTATTAGCCATCACATTAGCAGAGTAGTTTTGTTTCCCACAATAACTGTGGGGAGTGTCATGCAGTGCCAGGCTCAAACATGTCAAAAAGAAATCTGCATAATAAGTGGATTAAGGTCGACACCATAGACTGAAATTTGGCAAATGAGCACAGGGTGAAAATGTGAGAAGCAAACAAGCTAAGTGTGATTCCGATTGAACAATTTATATTAATAATAAAAAAAAATCTCAGTAGAAACATCGTATACTAAGACGATTTGCGTATTAAGACGGAGATCCTTGCATACCCATCATGAGTGCAACCAAATAGTACTCGCATGTTTAGAACTGGGCAAGCACATCCGCATTGGCATTACCCCTGTTGTCAGTTTGAATTATGAAGTCCCCCTCCCAGTAAGTATGGCTGCAAATTCTTGATTGCCCATGACCATTTGTGGCGAGGGAACTCTTCTGAGAAAAAAATTGGATTTCCTCGGTCCAAGTTTTCCTACCATCTATTCTGACATAAAACAGCTCCAATACCATAATTAGAGGCTCAGTTATGAATGATTGAAGTCCTTTCTGAAATAGGCCCTGTTAAGGCTGGTTCTTCCACAGTGCCTGTTTTAAGCTTCTGGAAAGTCTATTGCTGCCATGGTGCAGTCTTCTTCGTAAGATGCACTCCAGGGTGCAGTGATCATTGTGTAGTGGGTACGAACCTCTAAGTAATTTGTCAACTCCAGAAACTGCCACACCTTCTTGGTGGTGGGTTGAGGGTAATTGTCAACTGAACTCCATTGGTCAGGATTGGTCATAACATCTTTCCAAAAACCTAAAATTGTGACCCAAGTAGGTGAACTCACCGCCAAACACATTGCACCTTCTTGGGCTTGGCTGTGAGTCGGCTTTGCCAATCTTCAACAATAATCGTCGAAATGTTTGATGTGATCTTCCCAGGCCAGAGCAGTCTTCAAGATTACAGTCAGCCAACCCCTGAAATGTGGCTGTGCGTTTTTCATGCCAAAAGGCACAACATGGTACGAAAGATGTACCGAAAGAGTCCAAATGTGTGCCAAAGGCTGATTTTTCCTTGGTCTTCACTAAGGTGAACTTGGTAATATCCTCTGGTCAGATTTGGTCAAACATGTCATAACGCTCACCAGGTCATCTAGAATGTCATCACCCAGGAGTCGATAGGGTTAAACTGTGTCATCTGGTTCGGGTGCCTGATCACTCTTTCTTTCAGAAATGATAACGATCGGTTAAGGCATAGGGCTCTTGACCTTTTCTATCAGTACCATACTACAAAAGCTTGTCCAGGTATTCGTTAAAAACTTTGTCCTTCTTAGTATGTGATAGTTGAGTGGTTTCTGTCGGGACTGTTGTTGTACACTTATCCTTTACAGTGTGTTTTATCATGCTAGTTGTGCTGAAGTTCCATAAGTTTGCTATCATCGAGCTCAGATGGGATGTGACATCGCATATGTCTGGTGTGCTGCAAGACAGGAGAATGGACTTATGCTTTATCACCTATTGCTGGGGCTTGTATTCTGTCTATAGTACTGAACATCACACTCATCATTCAGGCAGCTGTACGGGGCTGAAATATGGACTAAGAAGGGGGGGGGATTGAACATGGAGTATCTACTTGACTTCCTTTCATGCTTGCCCAATGGGTAGGTCTGTATGTGGTGGGTTGACCCTGATAGAAGATTCGATAACGGTCCCTGCCAAGAATATTGTTGTTGGGGATGGCAGTAGAACCAGAACTAGTTGTCTGGTTGTAGGCACTAGTTGTACATGCTCTCTTTAGTCTTGTGGTCATACTGAGCCTTCATCTTGTTCGAGCTTGGGACAATTCTCTTGAACCACGTCAACCATCTTTGATAGTTGGACATAACATACTGAACGATTTTTTCCCAGGGATGGGGCGGCCAGTCCACTTTCCTTCAGAAACCAATCAAGTGGACCTTGGACAAGTCTACCATATGGGACTCGAAGGGCAAGAATTCCTGTTCTCTTATGAAGCACTTCTCTGTATGCCAAAGAACTATAGAGGATGTACTTAATCCCAGACATCAAGCCGTCAGGATGGCATTTAGTGTTGTCATTGAAGAGCTCGACGAGGGCTCAATCTGTCTCGGGTGGTATGGACTATCTTCGAATGCGTGTTTGATGCCAACATAACACACATACTCCTCATCAGGGTTGACAGAATGGTTCTTGGTCCTGATAAGGATCTCCTTGGAATTAAACTCTGGACAGCTCTTTGGTATGGTATAAGCAGTCACATCGGCTAGGGGATAGCCTGGAACCCAGCTTGCATAATCAAACTATGACTAAATGAACCTCTTGACTGAGAAGTATAGGCAAGGGCCCCTCCCTACAGTGTCAATCATGTGATATCTATCAGCTTGTCTCATTTGTGTATCAAGTCAGGACGGATTGTGATAGCTTAGTTGACCCATTTCACTTTCAGTGAACCATTTCAGTTAAACCATCTGCTTTCGGACTCAAGGGATTCTTATCTTCTTGTGGGAGTTTTTTTCCATGATTCTGGTGGTTATAAGGACTTCCTTTCTAAGAGCCTCACCCCCACACCAAACACCAACGGAGTCCTAGACTAAGTTTTCCTACAACACCACCCTTCAAGATGGCAATGTAGTATTCGCAATCTACATGAATGACTGCCATAGAGAGTTCATGCAAACCTTTGAACAAACCTTTGACCCATCACCTTGTCTTGGCGATTGCAATCTTTTTCTCCCACAAATTGATGGACTAGGATTGTTGGCAAAGCTGGAGGTCAAGGAAGGACACATGCTTTTTCCCACCAATAATCCTTCCACATTACATGGCTGCACAATGCAAATATGCCCTTCTGATGGCACTTGAATGTCAGATGTTGTTGCAGAGTTTGAGGGCGGCTTTTGGCATTGTTACTATTTTGTTGAGGAGGCGGTCCTACACCATTTGCCTTCTGTTGTTATTGCTGCCTTTGGGGTCAGCAGATACACTTCTTGCCACCCATATCTCTATGTTGACATCAGCAGCAGTTGATATTTCACGCATAATAGGGTCTTCTAATAAGGTCTTTTCATTTGAGGTACTCCGGTAGTTATTAGGAAGTTTTGTAATATAACTGATCTGCAAATGATCAGTGCAGGCGTGACTTAGGATCTTTCGGCAACCCCAGCTTTTTATCCACTTCCAAACACTGTTGTTCTAGCTGAGTGGTATATTTAACTATGGACTGTTGCTGTTCTTTTATGCGGACTCTAAAACTTGCGTCTGTAGGGGGTAGGCATGTATTTTTTCGATTTATGTAGGATGGCATCCTTCAAGGATGGGTAGTGATTCCACTTGTCCTTCCTTAAAGATTGGTATGCCGCCTTGTTTTGTCTGTTGCTAAGTTCAGCATGAGATAGGAATGATGTATGTATTCTGGCGAATTCTTGTTTATGGTGGCACCCTTTCGAACATTCAAAGTCTAGGTCTTCCCCCTCATTAAATTTGGTTATAGAGACTTGCCTACACATGTGGTCGTGATTGTGGTGTGTCCTTTAGGATCTGAAGCTTTCTGTTAGTACTTCTATTTCATTGCCTTCACTGGGCCTCGGTCCTCCTTTTTCTTGATGCTTCTCCCTTTGAAAGCGTTCGTGCTTGAAGCATCTTTCTATTTCTATTGTCTTCATTCTTTTTTTTCATTTACTTCTCAAGCCTTTTATTTTGTGCAGTTGCTCAGGAGATAGCAGGCTAGCCAATTCAGCTTCGTTGCCTTTGGGTTCATTCAATGTACACTAATGATTGGCTTGCAAGAAATATTGAACGTGATTATTCAATGACAATATAAAATTTTTAACATGTAAAAATGAATGGACCCTACCAGTTTGCCTTAACATGTACATAACTCACCATTTACTCAAATGTTAGCCCCAACTCATTTTCAGTTGGTCACTGATTCAATCATATACAGGGGATTGGATAAACCAAAAGTACAACCAAATTCAGCGATTTTCATTGGAAAAACCCTATGCTATTCAGATATTGTCTTCTTACAGTAATTCCATGTTTGTTACGCCGCATATAAAAATTACGGCATTAAAATTGATTAACACGTTCAAAAGGTACAGTTGCAGAAGTGAAATACAGATGTGAAAGATCCCCCGAACAAGTTACACGCTAGAGAACCCAAAGAGTACGATTGTTTTTACGTTCCAGCTTTGGGATTGGCAGCATATCCCCCATTAATTACACATTTGGAATAAATTGTCAGGGAAACAACAGGGGAGTAATAAGTGATGTGGGTGTTGAGGACAGAGAAATGGTCCTTAAAATGTAAAACTTATTGTAAAAGCTGATTAAACTGACTATCTTAAAACAGGAATTTTAATTTTGGCGAATTCCTTTAAGTCCTTCATAAAAAAAATCCTCATTTGGTTGCTATTTTTTTCTGACTCAACCCGTATATTAGTCCAGTAGTTGACGGCATATGATAATCTCCACCTCATCAGCGTTGCAGGAATCAGGAATGTTATCAATCTAAGTAGCCTTTGGAATAATTTCAGAAGATATCTAGTTTTCCAGCTGACAATCAAGTATCCACAATTTCATACTCTGATGAATTCAGGGAATTACACTGCATCTCATCAGCTTTGGGATTAACAGTTAGTAGCTTTAAAATGGCAGGATGATTTGATGAAAAAAAAAAATAATCAGAATTGTGCTAATTCCATATCTCCTTGCTTGGAAATACATCATCAAATCAAACCATACAGTACCACAGCCCCTAAAATGCTATTAGCTCTTGTGGTGTACAAAAAGTTCACTCCAACTTCACACAAGTGGTATTGTTATATGGGAGTTCCATAAACCTGACCAATTTGACACTTTTTTCTGAAACAAATGAATTCGAGGAGACCTTAAGGAAATAAAGCACAGTGGTTTATTACGTTTAAGGTTTCCAAATTCATAAGTGTGTAGAAAAAAGTGTTGGATGGGTCAGTAAGGAAACCTCCTGCTGTTATATATGATACACAGCCGCTATGGACCATACCTGTGGTGTACAATTACACAGGTTTCAAGTCATGAAAACTATGCTTCTTTAGATGATCTTATCGATCCCAGCGCTTGCCACCAAATGTCGTTATCTCTTACTACATGTTTTGGACAACTTATACAAAGAAACAATAAAGACTCAAACAGCAGGTCTCATTCAGTTGTATATTTCTGCTATTTTATTGTCCATCTCAGTTAGCCATGGTTTTGGCTTGTATATTGGGGTGGTATTTACTGCAGTGCACAGATCTCATGTGAGAGTGCAAATGTGGATTACAAAATGTGAATTTTGGTAACAAGTGCATTGATAATTAAAAAAAAATGATTGGAAGCTCTTGCCACACCCCTTTCATGGACCCCCGTTTTGGATTTCAAGGTTACACAGGGTAACAATTTTAAAAATATCCCAGTTGTGTGAAAAGCAAACCCACGATTGTTTTTTGTCTGATTACAATGATTCAAAAGGTATAGTTTATACTCCCTAGGCTTGAATTTTTAAAAAAGACAATTTGTTTGTAAAGTTGTCAAATTAAAAGTTGCTCCAATTTTGTTACACATGGTTCAAGATTGTTGGTTCAGCTCATAGAATGAAATATAGGAAATTTTGGTTTTTAGTTTATAAACCAAGGCAATAAAGTCAACAGCTATTGACAGCTATTCACAGCTGTTTGAAAGGGTCATTTATTATGACAAAACAGATAAACACACCACTATGAAGGCAAACTTTTGACAACTAAGTTGGAGTATTGAGTGCCACTAACTACATCCTGTGTAAATTTGGTGAATTTCATTGCAGGCAATATGATTTTTTTCATCAAATCTAGTTTTTAACACATCTTTCGATGAATACGCACATAGAGGCGCTAATAACATACAATTAACCTTTTTTTTTGTAGCCCTATATGGCAAGATTCCCGCAATGGATTTTTCTGATTTTTGCGGATGTAAATAGGTCTGCATGTCCGCTACTTTTTTTTTTTAGATCAGTTGTCAAATTTTGTCGCCATTGCTTGAAAATTGCTCTAATGATAAACAAATAAAAGAGACCATTTGCATGGGTCAAACAGCTGTGTATTGGATTTATTATTGACCCGGACTATTTTGGTTGGATAACCTGAAAACTAAGCATAACGATAAGGCAAACTAGTCCTCATTTCAATCATTTAAGCTACAAACACTTACAATAACATACACCACATTTACCTGAATCAAAGCAAGTTTTAACTTTTGACCCATGTACACACCAAAATTGCCCTTTTCACGATTTTTGCAGTTTTTACCCCATAACTCAAACTATAAGCCATGGATAGTGTCCCCTATACCTTTTAGAATCCTTGGTATCTGAGAATGCATGGTGCTTTTTCACCGTATTCGAACAGTTTAAATTTCTGACCCCTGTATAACCTCGAAACCCACTCTGGGGTCCATTAAGGGGGATTGGCAAGTGCTAACTTCAATTGTATGGATTTCAATTCTTGAAGTCTTGTTGTAAAAATTCACATTTTATCCTGAAGCACACATTCTTTCCTTCATCCCCCTCGTGTAGAATAGCCCGAGCGATGCTGAAAATGTGGCACTCTATTTGAGGGAAGGTGGTATGAGCCAAGTTAAGGGGCTTCTTATGCAGTAAAGGGAAAGGGAAAGCTATTAAAGGTAAATGTGGGACTTTATCACAGAGTTGCTACGGTCAGCTTTTAGTAGTTGGCATACACTTTTGGGTAATGTTTTGCCATAATTTTCAGTGGAATATCTATCATAATCATCTTCTCCGTGGACGGAATGTCCGGAACGCGACCCAGGTGCCTTATCCTTCAGAGTGGTGGATTTTACTTGCCTGCAGTCCAATATCTTTAGCAATGACATCAGGATAACTAAGTTTCCTTCTGCCACGGATAGGTTTCCTCCAGGTAGTTGTCCAGAAAACCAAGTGGGAGATAGGTTGATCAGTTGTCCGCACGCAGTGACCGGCAAACTGGAGACGTTTTTTAATGGTTGCTGATAGGAGTGGTAATCTCCATATACCTCATTGTTAGAAATATCTCTCCAGCTGATGTTAAGTACTCTTCTAAGAAGTTGGGTGTAACAGCATTGATCCTGTCCTCAAGTTTTCGAGTAATGGACCAAGTCTCACCTCCATAGATGAGCTGCACATTGCCCTAAAGAATCATAAGTTTGGTAGTTCTATCAAGTACGACTACCAGATCTCTCCAGTTTGTTTACTTGCAGACCATGCTTATGCTTTCCTGCATTTGAAATCATGCAAAGAGTCCGGTAAAGAAGACCAAGTATCTGAAGGGTATGGTTTTTCGATGTCCTCGATGTCACACAAAGGCGTCTTTGTTTTACCCGCATTAAGGTGCAGACCGACCAGTTGGAGGCATCCCTGATGACATTTGAATTGATAAACTGCTATATCATCTGCAAAGTCCAGGTCGTGAAGGCAGATCTCTGGGTAACGTCTACTTTTCCTCTCCAGAACAACTCCCTTTGTTTAGATGAATTCCTTCAGAGCATGGTCGCTGACATAATCAAGAGGAAAGAGGCAAGGTTACCCCTCCCTGGAGTTATCCTGCTTTGTATGGGAATGATCGTTTTGGCCATCAAATGATTTACTACTAGCTGAAGAATCTTAAATTATGGTTCCATGGATGCCATATGCCTGCAGGATTTCAAACATTCGGTCTCTATGGATGGAATCGAAGGCTTTTGAGTAATCGATGAACACTAAAGCCAGAGGGAGATTCTTTTCTTTCATGCCCTCAGTCTGAGTGGCCAGTATTTGGAAAATAGCAGATCTCTATTGTCTAAAACCATTTTGGTGCCAACGCAGGAGCGGATCAACTAGAGGCCTGATGCGATCTAGCAACATTCTGTTGAAGACTTTCGCAGCAATGCTGAAAAGGGTGATGCCACGGTATTTGGAAGGCTGAGACAAATCTCCCTTTTTTGGAATGGGAACAATACCCTCAAAACTGACCACTGCTTTGGTTTTTCTTTGTGCAGTAGTAGACGGTTACAGAAGAAAAGGAGATCTGATCTAAAGTTGCCTGATTTCCATAACTCCAGAGAGATATTGGGCAATCTACACGGCAGCGCAGATCCAGATCGGATTCAGATCAATCCGTTTCCTCGTAGACCAGTTTGCGTCTACACGGGCAACGGCAAACTTGATCGTACACGCTTGGTTAGTGTCGCTGCACTTTAATCGCGTACTTTTAGGTTACGCGTAAAGTATTCTTCGATCACTAAGGTTACTCGTAGCATTTGTACACTTTACGCTTCGAAAGGGCGCTGTACTTTCGCACTCACTGCGCCGTGTAGAGTTCTTAAACAGTCTCCCATGATCTGGATCTGTGATCTGGATCTCGGGGAAACGGATTGATCTGGATCTGCACTGCCGTGTAGATTGCCCCGTTATCTAATCCCAAGGCTCCCACAGATTTGACTTGTGCAAGTGCGTCATCAACTTCCTTCTGTGTAAACTCTGTTGTTTTTATGGGAGGAATTCCTTGGACGACATTTGTGATGGTAAACTCTTTGCCTGGGATAGAAGATGGTCTCCCAAGTAACTTTGAAAAGTGTTGCAACCATGCACCCTTTCTTTCTTCAGTCGTTCCACCAATCAATGTAGGTTTGGTATTCTTTCTACCAATGTTGTTGTTGACAATCTTCCAGGCCACACTGTGTTTACTAGAGAGAGATGCTTACTGAACCTGCTCTATATAATATGTAAATCCAGAAGCTCCCTTTCTTTTGAAATGTGGACTTCTTTTAGGGCATCTTTGAATGGCTGTACTTGTCGCCATTCTCTATAGCAGCTTGGAGTTCTTTCCAACTCTCTAAATTTCTTAGATTAAAAACTAATCTAATTTGATTGCTATTAGGGACAAATCTAAAGTTTAGATTAAAATTTAAATCAAAATACATTGAAATATAAATCTAATAGATTAAACATTTAAATCAAAATTTAGATTTGTCCTCCGTTTTAATCTAAGAAATTTAGAGAGTAGCATTCTGCACTTTTTCGCCTTGAGAAATGCTCTTAAAGGTTCTCTTTGGCTTCTTCGGCAGAATATCCTGTGCTACTTTAAGGCATGAAGACTTACAAGATCGTATTTCTCCTGGGTTGTAATTTTTCGGTCAAATGGGTCGATGTAGTTGGACACTTTGATTGCATACATGTCTTGAAGTTGTTTGCTGTGAGAAAGCGCTTTGAAGTTCAGAGATAGGGCCAACTCCTCTTGGTTTTTGGAGCACAAAGACTGAGGGGACATTGCCTTAGCAATTTGAGAATTTGTTACTTTCATTACTTGGGGCGTATTTTATGGACTGCAACAAAAGCAGTTTGAAGTGTACAGTAACGTTGAGTAAAAGGTCATAATTATAGACCTTTTTCTGTATTCAATGGCATTTATGGTGAAAAAAAAATTTTGGGTGCTTTTCAGCAACCCACACTTATCACCTGCGCTAACGTATATGGGACTGCTGGTCCTTGTTATTTTTTTTTTTCGATTTGGTGTATTGTCGACATACCGGAGGGTGATGTCCATATGCTAGGGCATGTGTTTCAAATGGTTTGTCCCTCGGTGATGGTATCCCCCTTTCCTTTCCCTTGTACGAGGTATTTTATGGAGAAAATTGGAAGTAGAACAAGGACAGGCGTCTGTATCACCGGATCGACGTGCGCCCTCGTGCAAACGCACTAAGCTAACCAGTCAGTGTAAATTCCACATGATGGAGTGCCTGGTCTCTGGTAGTAAGAGGAATCAGTGTAGTGGATGGTTTATTCATGTCTAGGCGCCCCTCTGAAAGCAATGTTGCTGCAAGCTACCTTGGTTAGAACTTCGTCAAAAGATGGTGGTAATTATTTGGCAGACTTAAGGACCGAAAATAACCGGCGTGCTTTAATTTTAAAGGGGGGGGGTGGCCCGCCGCCGATTTAAGGATATGAGTTTTCATCTTGATAGATTGGCCTTCACTCCAAAACCCAACTTAAAGGTTCGCGACGATATTTCCCCAAATCCGTTCTGATGCGGAGAGCTTACAACGTGATTGGTAAGCCCATGGAGTACTCTGTAAATTATATTGTTCGACCAACTTTCGGGCACATTTTCGCGTGTAATAACTCCAACCAACATCATTTGGCCGCTCAGATTTCACATGTAAAATGAGGAAAAATCGTAGCTTTGTTATGATACGAATGTTGACCACTTCTGGTAAAATCTGCATCTTCATACAGGACGAGATGTATCCTTCATACAAATCCATAAGTAATTTGTTCAAAGAAGTATCTTGTCAAGTGTGATTTTGTTTGAAGAGGGTCTTGTAGGTTCATTTCAGTTATTGCAGTACATAAACAAAACAATCAAACAAATCAACAGAAAATCATATTATTCTGAGAAGGCTGTAAGGCCAAGTAGGCCGAAAGACGCCTTCCTTAGCTGAAAAATACTATAGAATTACACATTCCATTGTATGTAAAAAATTATGAGCTAAAAAATTAGACACAAAGTTCGTAAGGGGCAATTATCGGCGCGGTAACTGACAAATCGCAAGCCACAGCAACATTTTGTAGCGCGCGTCGTAAGGTGATGCAAGTTCATGTTGAAAACAAAATGGGTTGATACCTTGGATGTCCTGGATGCTTGGATTGGTCTATAGGGTTGATACTGCTAATGATAAATGTACCATTGAACCCAATACGTTCTTTTATTTCAAATTTTTTATAGAGACATTTGTACCAACCAATTTCTTCATAAAATTGGTTAGGGATGACTCCCACAACTGTGACTTTTTAAGGATTTTCCCAGAAGAATCCATTTTTCATTTTTATTTTGTGAATGTTGAAAAGGTTCCCAATCTGGGGGATGAATAGTTTTTTTTTATTAATTCTGTTCTTCTGGGGAGTTTTTACTTTCTCCAATTTTGAGAAAAACGTTGGCGTTTCTTGACACTTCGAAACTGATAGCTGCATTTTTTTTCTTTTCTTTGCTTGAAGTTTTACATCCACATGTGTAGGTTTCAAGGAACTGAACCCAATTCTACTTGCCTTTCTGAATTTGGTCAACATTAAAAGGAGACACGGAATACAAAATTGCTGAAAACAATGGGAAAAATTAATATTACATTTTAAAAAAGTGGACCCTAACCTTGATGATTTCATTATTTGCATGTAAGTTAATTTGGATTTAGGCCTTCCATGCTTATTAAATTTGAGCGGTTTGTGTGTGGTGGTGGTTGCTCTGGGTTGGTTTGGTTTGAGTTATCTTTGTGGTGTGTCTTTGTATAGTCTTGTCTTGTTTTTGTTGGCTGTTTGTTTTCTTCAAAATCCGTGGTCAAAACCTTCCCCAAACCCATCTTAAATCATTACTCTCCTTGCGCAACCACCATTCTTGATAGCTGTGTGCTGCCAAGATTTATGTCATTTCGCCTTTCTGGATCATGATCTGGCTGTTCCAGAGCTGTTCCCATTTCTGGTTCTTAGTGTTCCCGTCCTATCCAGATTCAATGTGTGACACATGATCCTTGGCTGTATGCTTTCTGTTGAGATTTGAGGCTAAACTATTCTTATTTGCCCTGGACATTGATATCTAGATGTAATAGTTCAAGCTTGTGAGTAGAAGGGGTTGGTAGACCATATCTGTATGTTTGCCTCCAACACCAACTAAGTACAGTATAAAAAAAAAGTCCATTGGACCACGACGAATTGGGTAATTGTGCGAAATGAAGAGAGGTAGCGAGAGAGAGAAGAGAATTGATATGCACTTTCAATTTTTGTATCACCTGCTTAAGGCAGGCAGACAAATAGGGATCAAATTGGTCCACGTTGTTGTGGTTGATTGTATATTGTTGTGAAAAAAGGGTTAACTTGGCCAGTAAGGAATATCCCACATACTTGTATGGATTTAAACCAAACTTGCACAGGGATCCCTCATTTGTTGTGATGAGGTCAAACGTCACATACCAAGGTCCAAAAGGTAATGTGAGGTCAAGTTGTCAAATAGGCTTGAACCTTGTAAAATGTAAATTTTTACCTCATTTAAAAAGTTTTGAAGTTCAATTGGAACCAAAACTTGATGTATGGAGTAAATGCAAAAACTCATTTGTTTATGAGGTAAAAGGTCACATACCAAAGTCAAAGGTCATGTGAGGTCAAGTTGTAAATTAGGCTTGAAATTGACAAAATTGACCTCATTTTAACTGATTTAGGGAGTTACATGCCAAACCCTAATGGTTTAGGAGGTCAAGGTCACCTATCAAGTTTTAAACGGTTCATGTGAGGCATTTCATTCATAAACCGCGACGGGAGGCGACACAAGCGGTCCGAGGACCGATTGTATTTTGCTAAATACATCAAGATGGATAAAACATTTGATCCAACGCTCCATCCGGTTCAAATCGCAAACATTAGGCCAGTCAAAATTAGATATGAATGTTGCCTTAACCCACCACTAATTGCAACAGCATCAATTCCAACAGCATTGTAGTGAGAATACCTTTAAAAAACAACATATCAAAAGTCACTAAAATAAAAGGAGTGGAACATATATTTTTAAGGGGGTTGGTTAAGGTTTATACAGGGGACAAAATATGAAAAGTATCAAAAACGCGTCAAAAGTATGCCAACGTAATTGTTACATTTCCAGGATTTAAAAAAAGTATAGTTTGCCTATCTGCAGGTTGTAGTTCAATAGTTCTGACTCAAAAAGGTTCAAGGTCAAATGGGGGTGTTAGTAAATTTTCGGATATATCCGTTCGTTATAAAAATGGTGTCACTTGTTCGTTAATGTACAGAACCCGAGAAAATATACTGGTTTGCACCCGCTATTAAATATTAGTTGCATAATTGGAACGCAAATGTGACTGGGGGCTAAAGGGTCTATGGGAGGTCACTAGTCATAAGCTCTCTAAGTCTTATATAGAAAGTTCAAACAAAGAATCTATTTACATCCAGTACTATCTAGTGGGACAAATTAAACAGTTTACAACCAGTCCGATCAAAATCGGACCATTCTATGAAATTTACCCCAGGATGACCTAGGGAATGTATAGGCTATTGTATAAAAACTATAACGCATAGATGGGGGCAAACTATACCGTTTTTTAACCTTAGGAGTAGCCAATAAATTGGTACATCATTAAAATCAATTCGAACAATTCTATTTTTTACCCCCTGTACAACGTGCCCCTATTTAGTACATGTTCCACTAGGTGATTTTGGTAGACTTTGTTAATATATTATTTTTGAATATTTCACAGTATATGAACACCAAAATTGTTTCTGTTGCAATTTGTGTGGGGTCAAATCATAAAAATATTGGACTAAACAGTCATGTTGGAATAGTATACATCATAAGGATTCCAAAAGTTCGTTGTACTATCTGGGGGCGAAAGTTTTGGAGTTATAGGCTAAAAAACAGCAAAAAAGCAATAAAGGATCAATTTCAGTTGTACAGGGGCAAAATTAAAAAACCATTAAAAAGTTTTTAAAAAAAAAAACTGGTGCAAATTATTGATGGAGCTCATAGGATAAAAATAGGAATAGGTTTGGGTGTCTTAAATGCTTACTTCCAGAAGTAGGGGGAAACAAATAGGTTCAAGCCCCATTGAATGCAATGGATGTTGACCTTGGTGCCGCGCCCCTACATTGGGAAACTAAGATTTAATACCTCAAAAACTGTCTTATTTTAATCTATGAACTCCATCAATAATTGGCACCAGTTTTTATCCAAATCGGAGGAGTGAATGTGATTGAAAATTTGACCCCTGGTACAACTTGAAAATGAACGGGTTTTTATTGATTCTCTGTTTTTTAGCCTATACTCCAATATTCGGCCTAGCGTTATAACACCAAAAATTGCCGCCGGACCCGCCCCGCAGTAGTACAAACTATACCTTTTTGGAATCCTTATGATTAAACTATTAAACTTGGTATACTTTTCAACATGATTGAGATCAATTTCAAAATTGCCCATGGTTTTTTACCTTTGACTCCCGCAAAAAACAATTGCCCACCCCTACGCGATAACTCACTTTTTTGTGTCGCCGGCCATAAGGCAGGAAGGAACACATAGGGATGGACTTTGTCCATTGCTGTTCATGTCTGTGTTTATGTTGTAGTTGTGAGGGTTCAACCATGAAATGTCAAGCCTAGTTTCAAACTCGGCTCCATGGTAGGTCCGCAATGTTTCATATTGTATACTCAACCAGGTAGGGGAAATTATGAGGAATCATGATGTAACCTCACTCTATGCCTGATGATACTCAGCTTTCTGTGGAGTTTAATCCAAAAGATTTTGCAAGGTGTGATTGTGAGCATGCTCTTTCAAAAGACTTTCAAGCTGTAAATTTGTATAAAACACCTGGATGTCCAAATAATATGCTTGCAGATGGAATCAAGAAAAGACCAGAATTTATTGTCTTGCCCGCCCTGTTTTGAAAAAATCTGCCTCCAATACGGTTAGATCTGGGTGACACCTCTGTTCCTGATTTGTGTGTGTAAGAATTTAGATTCCACCATGAGTATGTCCAATCACATTGGAAAGCTATCTGTAAGAGTGTAAATTACCATATATTCGTAATTTATGGCGTATAGGTTTATCACTTTGATTGCTGGCAACCTGCTGTTACGTCTGTGGTATTGTCCTCATTGACTAGCCAATTTATAATATTATGGTGACACGGAATTGACTTCAAAAGGCTACGGCGCTTGCAAAAATAAAGCTGCGCCGATTGGTGTTCGCATGTGGTCGTGACCGAGTCGTCAAACTTTTGATCATCTTCATGGTGTCTGTTAAAGGTAGGCAACAAGAGATTTTTCAACCACAGGTCTCCTGAAAAAAATCGAAAAGTACTGAATTTTGCACAAAAAATATAAAAAACTTTCCATAAAAATATCCCCATCTGAAAAGGATTAAGCAGAGAAATGTTTCTTTGGTACAAAAGTTGTGAAATTTTTAATTTCGTATAGGAGCAAATACGAAAATTCAGCCTTTATTTATATTGAAATATAGGCAAATCAAAATCACCTTTTTTCTCTCTTTTAACACATTCTGTAGCTAAATACAGGTAAGGAATCTATTGAGTGTCTAATCTAAATGAAATTACTATTATGGCACAATATTTGGGTGCCTCAAAATCTCTCGTTGGCACCTTTAAGTAGTAAAGTATCAGATAAAAAAAATCCTTCTTTATGTGGTACAAGTCCTCTTCACGGACAGGTTCCATCAACCTTACTGATGGTCTAAATTTGTACTTCATATGATGTTACACGGCTTGTTTCCTCGTTACCATACCATTGCGTAGATTTGGCGGACCGATCATTAACATTATTAGGTCCTAGGCTGTGGAACAAGCCTTATGTTACTTTAGAGAGCACTTTCAAACATGTCTTTTAAACGCCCCCTGAAAACATATATTTTCATGAGGTTTAAATTTAAAAATTTGTTAACTTGGGATTTGTCAGTTTTCTTATTATGTTGTATATTAATTTCGTATTTTTAAGTTGTTGTAGGGCGCTCTTGTGTTCTCTGTAGAGCGTAATATAAATGCATTTATTATTTATTAA
>JAMKCH010013613.1:0-49145 GCA_023653785.1 Ophioderma brevispina | reverse complement strand
GCTCTCCGTATTTATTTGTGTATGCATTAAAATGCAAACTCCCAAAGGCTACAGGGACATCGAGCACCCAAAATGGGTACGTGTGAGTTTCACGGTGGATTAGTTCCCTCATAGTGCTTACTCTAGCGAAAGGCCTGTGATTCAAACGACGCAGATATCGACAAGGCTGGAGGACAATCGTAAGCTAGCAAATTGGTATCGTATTGTAATCCGTAATGTAACACGACTGATGAAGATCGGAGGGTGGTAATTAATCGATGAAATCCCGGGTAAAATATTATTTTTCGGTCTTATTTAATTCACTGCTCCGTCAGTTTCTCCGAGCCTTTATGTAATTAGATTTTGGACCTCTTAGGCACATGTATAACGTATAGGAGTTGGAGATGAATAAATTGATTGATCGAGAAAACAGTCTCAAAGCACTGCAGAAACTGAAAGAGAGAATGAGAATGAAAAAGAAAAAAGGAATAAAAGAGAAAGAAGGAGAGAGAACGTAAAGCGAAGAGGAGAAAGAAGAAAAAGCAAGGGGAAGGGAGAGAAGGAAAAGAAGAGAAAAAGTAAAGAAAAGGGAGGGAAAAGGAGAAGGGAAAAGAGAAATGAGCAAAAGGGAAGGAGAGAAGAAAGAAGGAATAAAAGAAGAGAAAGGAAAAGGAAAGAAAAGAGGAAAAGAAGAAAGAGAAGGAAAAAAGGAAAGGAAAAGAGAAAGAGAAAGGACAAGAAAAGGGACGAGATGGCAGTGGCCGAGACGCGATGGGCCGAGACGGCGATGGGCGGAGACGGCGATGGGCCGAGTCGGCATGGGAGAGCTGGTAAGGGCCGAGATGACCGTATTCAAAATTCTCTCAGATTAGAAATAGTGAAGATTTTGAAAAAAGATTTGGACAAGCAAGCCTCTACCTACCATTCAACCTGCCGCCAGTAAAAACAGGAAACGGAAGTGTTGCTACTCCCTAACCATTGAATTTTGGGAGAGTGCGAGTGGCCAAACGCGTATAATTTTTCACCTACTGCATGTCACAAATGTGTACGATGTGCCATGGTGTAACAAGCCTCTGGGCTCTCCCGTGTATAATTAAAATCGGCGGCAATGCAATTTTCGCTGGTAACAAATAACAAAAACGAACGAGTTGTCGGGACCATTGAGGGGGCAAGTATAATGTTTCTCGACTCGCCGAGGTCAATTTCCTATTGTGCAAACAATCTTAGAACTTCGGAGTGTTGAGCATTATACGTGTTAAAAGGTCACACGTGTCTTAGCAACTACCCAACAAAGCGGACCCACGTGCAACGATTTATCGTGACGCCATTTTGGGAAAAAGGAAAATAGTTTATTATGATCTTTGCATTGCAAAACTATCTCAACCAAACTAAATGCCTGACGATGATCATGGATGTTCTATTATCATTTTATATTCGATGATCCCTTGGGGAAATCAACGACAGAGTGGAATTTTCGGGGTTAAGTTCCCTACGGCTTTTCGGGCTGGGGCGGTAAAACTAATACCAACAGTATGCTGTAAATCGCTGGTGGCCTTTGCCTTGGGTTTCGGCTAGGCAAAACGGTATATCACGACGTAGTGTACCCAACTAGCAAATGGGTACATACACGACCGCACGGTCGTGCTACACAACTAGCAACAAATCGGTCATACACGACGGTCGTTACGGCGGTTTCCAGTGCGCCGTTATACACAACGGTCGTCCACGTATAAACCAGCGCGGTATATACACGACGGGTGTTGCAAAGCATGACGGTTGAAGTTGAATAGCTATGGTTTCAAACAAAAAAAATACCAATTTTAAGGGCTTCCTACGTCTGGCGGGAAGTGGGTCCTCATAGACCTCATGTTCGGCTGTGCTATCCCCTAAAAAAAACACAAGGATCAGACTAGCTAGAGGTTAGTGGGGACTTGATAAAATGCCCGAAAATTGCCTAAAACGAATTTAAAGGGGAGGGACCTCTCAAAAATTTAAGGCCCAGACCCGGGGGGGGGGGATTGTTTTCAAAAGTGGATCTGATGCATGAACAGGACTTCAAAATGCACCATACACACATATTTTTTACGACTAAAACAAGCTAAAAAAAACATACCCTAACAGATTATTGTTATCGGCCCTCAATAACAATGCATTGTTCATTCATATACCCTTTATTATATGCTTTGCTTTACTTACAAGTTCCGATATCAATATATTTGGTGATTTTTTCCTGCTTAATGAGATAGCCTAAACACGTACATCACACTTCAGGGTTAATAAAAAACATACCCTTTTTTCCATGTTTTGCTGTTTCTTAGCCCAAGATAGGATCTAAATTGTAAATAAAGAAGGTTTATATTAGGATTTTTTTATTCCTGTCAGTTCATTAAATTTTTGAGGCGTGTCACGATTCCATTCGTTCTGAGAGGCTGTATACTTTACCAATCACTAACATAAATTCGATGTCAACATTACCGTATAATATTAAGCCTAATAAAAAATGTCCCTTTTCCTCACGAAGAATATTACAAGGCAAATCAGCTGAATAAATCCAAACACCCCAACTGTGAACCCCTCAGTCTTAAGCATTCCCCCTAGAAAATGATATCAATAATTTATTATTACTCACAAATGAAATGCTTTTACCGCCTAGGGATACTAGAAAATCGATAGCGTTCATTTTTCTCATGTTTCACGGAAATAATATTTAACAGTTTGGTCCAATCATTTTAAAAGTAGCTTAGAGTTTTGGTCACACTGTAAAAAATCACAGCGCAATTTACCGAAATCTGTAAAAACTTCCCAACAACTTTACATTATTTGGTTGTAATTTGGGAAATACAGGAAAAATACTGTAGATTTATGTCCAATTTTTTCCAGGCCTATAATGACAAAAGTAAATGTGAAACTTTCTTTGAAATTTAATGCGTAACAACATCATATACAATGCGCGGATCCAGGTTTTTGAAAAAGTTAAAACTGCCGGGGGCTGAACATGGCTGTAACTGGTCTCAAAATAGCTCCCAAATGGGCTGAAGGACATCGCCGGTATAAGGAATGAAAGACGCCCTCTATAGGTTTCATGAGAACGGGGATGAAGTTCTTGAAACTTTTTGCATATAAAGCGACCATCGGCAAAGTTTACCTTTTGCTGGTTTTTCAAAAAGCCCACTTTACATAATTCCCAAGTCGGTTTTTTGTAAAATTATAATCCAGGCTTCACCTGGCCAAGTAAACTTTCCATATTGACGCCCTTTCCACCCCAAGACCCACAATGCCGCGTTGCAAGGATTTGCTATATATGTAGCAAGATATATGTGAGTGGCGTTCTGGTTCTTGGGGGTGGGGAAAGAACATAATGTTGCATTTTTGTTTTCTGGGGGACGGAACACTAAATGGAATTGCCAAAAACAACAACAAACTTTTTACCATTACCAACATACCATATCGCTATATGGTTAAGGCATGCTCATCTACCAAGGGCTCTGTTCAGTAGCCTTGGATGAGAAATGTTAAAACAAGACCAAATGAAGTCCTGGGTATTCATTAAATATACTAAAAATAAAGGGGATGTATTTGCTCTATACCAATGGTGAATGAAAGCTATTGAAATGGCGCCAGGGGAAATTGTAATTTTATTAGATCATCAGTGTAGTTTTTAAATTGCTCATGATATAAATAAGCGGGGGGCGGTAATGGGCCATTGTGTTGTATTCCAAAGTCTGATGGGTGAAGACGGATCTATATAATCAAAATTATGAGCATAAGCATATAGGTATTTGGGTATGGTTATAAAGGGCTGCCTCATGTAGCCTCTGTGTAGACTTATGAAGGACAACAGGTCTATCAAGAGCGTCACTTACAAGCTCCAGAACAAAGGGAAGCTATGCAATATCTTCCTGTACTTTCATATAAGTATCATGGTCATTGAAAATGGAGGCATGATCTAAGCTTTGCTTTTTCCAGAGAGCATTTGCCCCTGAAGTTCTCAGAACTTTTCTCATTTTTTGCTTGGTACAGTTGGTAGTTACCTGCGGGCTTAATACTTACTCTGACGTAAACTCAATACAAATTTCCATCTCTCTGTGTCTTCAGAACCTCCAACTATACTCCTAAAATACTACCCATACCCAAAAAGGGTGTGGTCCCCCCGTGATGGACATTACCCATCATGTCACCACGCCATCCCCTCGACCCTTCCTATATTTGGACTCTACCATACATGTAAGGTTGTATTTTTCTGTACTCTTAAGGTTTTTTCTAAATCGGGTATTTTTCAGGTCTATGGATGGTTTATTTTCACCATATAGACCTTGCAGGCCGCCTTTTTACTCCTTACCCCTTGTTTTTTCCCGTATTTTTTGATGTTTTTATTTTTTGGGGTCGGGAGGATCCCTTTACTATATGTTTATGGTCCTCTCTCGTGCATAATTCGGACCGTCACGCTTTCACGTGGACGGCTAATTTTTCGTTACCGTGAATTCCTTACTCCTCCATTCTTCCCCGTTGTAACGGTTCGTTTTCGTTGTGATCGTTTCATATTCAGATATTGGCGATCCATCGTATAACACTGTGTTTATATTAGGACAGTTATATTTCGGATTTATTCAGGAAAGAATATATTCATTTTTAATATCCTTATATAGATATTTATTTGACTTTTCAATTCCAAAAGTGTCTCGCGGTGTTCTGTTTTCCTTTCTGGCCCTCCGCTAACCTTAGGGATCTTTGTTTTGGCTTTATACCTTTTTTCGCGGGCATTTTCATCCCCTTTCGTTGCGCGATGGTTGCATGTAAGGTAAGGCACCGGAGTTTTTGTTCGCGATCGCGCAAAACCGAAAAATCGCGAATTTTGGAGTCTATCACGATTTTGTTGTCATCGCGAATTTTCACGATGTTGTAAAAAAAACACACCTTTTTTAATGTTAATTATGCCAATAAACCAACACAAACCTTAATATTAATCATTATTATGCAAACGTCGGCAAAAATTGATGACTCACAAAGCTTCAAATAAGTGCAAAATAAGTCCAAATGTATAAATAATCCTAGCGTAGAACCCTCTCTAACCTTGATTTATTGAACCCGGATGGTGGGACCCTGACCTATTGTTCCATTGTGAAGCGTCATATGTGGTTTCGCTTCGGTGCATTAAACAATATCGATGCATGCTATCAACTCGCGGTAATCGGGTCTTTGTTCATAATTAGGTTTATTCCTTGAAATTTCTCGGAATTAAACAAATTCGCACTTAGCCGCGTAGGACGGTTTTGCCGGACGGGAATCTGAGGGATGAGGAAGAGAGAAACAACAAATTCCCACATTTTACAGTTCTTCAGGGCGAGTGGAAAACCGCCAACTCGATCACGCGTCATCCGGGCCGGGGATTCCCAGGTTGTGGGGATTCCCCAATCCCATGTGCGAATTCAATTATTCTCGGGATGTATTCAAAGGGCGCTCAGCCCGCGGGCAGTCGTGGCGCTTCTACATCGTGATGTGCAAAAGTGGTTTAGTGTCTGGAAGAATAAGGAAAAATACAGGTGATAATAGTGTGGCTTCTTGTAATTTTTCAGCCGAGAAAAAGTAAGAACTAGGGGGATTGGCAACTGGTTTGAAGGGTGGTGAATTGTTATTGGGGGGTTGCTCTCGATACTGTTTCGTGTTGTGGCGCTGTTACTACAGGCAACATAAGGGAGACAGCATTTGTCGCGATTTTTTACGTTAAAAATCGCGCATTTTCGCGCATTTTAAAAGACGGCCGCGCATTTTGCCGTTTTAAATCGCGCAAAACTCCGGTGCCTAAGTAGGTGTGTAAACCCTTGGCCCATGATATTATCATGATTCTTCTTTATTCATCGCAAGTGTTCCCGTTCTTCCTCCATGCCCTCCGTGACGAGAATTGTAGTTTCTAGGTATGGATGAAGTTTGAAAGTATTCGGTCTGCGTTTTCAGGTATTCAAGGTGGGCGCAGATCGGAACGTATCAGAGGATCGGGAGATAGAGGTACGGGGGCGGCTGTGGTAAAGTCTTTGGTTGGAGCAGCTCGGGGGTCCCTACCTTTCGGGGTAGCACCCCCCCCCGCTCGCTCCTCTGGGTTCGAACTTCGGTTCCTACATATCGTTCTCATCCCCAACCTGCACTGCAAGCCTGGATCAGGGATTAAGGTGAACAAACGAGCTCCGAGACTCAAAGGTCCGGGGCCGAGTTTCCGATCGAAAGTGACGTAATTGTTTCTTCACAAGAGAATCACTCGTCACTGGAGCTTCGGCTCTTCCGACTCCATTTTTATCGGAACTCCTCGGGCTTTATCGTCCAAGTCTATTAGTTCTGGTGTTTGCCAGTTCTGTTTCCGTCACTTCGGAGTCCACAGTTGCGGTATCTCGCCCGGAAGTTTCTGGCCGCCGTTACTCGGCTATTTCCGGTTTCCCCGATGCTCATCGTTGCACCTCGGGAGAAGTCTTGCCGCCATGAAGCACAAGTTCCGCTTCCGTTAGTTCGGCTCCGAGTGTTTCCGAGACGCACGGTGTTCCGCTCGACCCACGTTAGTGGTCGACTGCACCTCCGAGTGTCATTACCACTCAACCACATCCTGGTAATGCTTTGTTCCGGTCAAAGACCTGGTTCAATGGGAGGTATTTTATTACCCTCCATTCACTCCAACCTTCTCATCCCCAAGTGCGATATGCTATGTGGTGGTTTTCAAATGCCTAACCTTACCAACCAGGCGGGACAGCCTTTGTTCCCTACTTTCTATGGTGGGTCAATTTATGTCTCCAGGCATGACTGGTTCATCCCTTCATTCTCAGGCATTAGTCCTTGGCAGTCAGCTGGCCTTGTTTCAAAATCCTTGGGTCAATCAGTCGGCTTCGGCACTTCTATCCTGCTCGCCATCAGTGAACGTTCCCTTTGCGGTGCCGCCAGGCCCTCGCAGCCATCGGTTTCCAATCATTCGGCTTCGACTTTTATTCCTGTTCACCATTAGGTGTCCGATCCCTTTGCGGTGCCACCAGTCACTCGGCAACCATCGGGTCTCAATCGGCAGTCATCCTCTATTAGCCGTTCGTCGGCTTCTTCCTCTTTGACTCAACCCTCAATCGGGTATCGCCTCTGTTCCGATTTCATCTCTTGGAGGGAGCCTGTTCAGTTTGACATCTGCAGAGTCTTATTAGGATCCATTGTGTCAGATGGTACAGACTGGGGACACTTCAACCCTAGGCTTCCTAATCAGTTTCCGGATCAGGTTGATGGTTGATGAAGATGCTGATGGGTCTCATCCATCATCAAGATGGAAGATATTTTTTATCCTGATAGTGTTTGACCCTATTGTTTCTGCCGCGGCGAGGCTTTTCAATCTAAAGTATCAAGATGATGCCGACGCTGGCCAGGCTTGTTCACTTCAGTTTGGTGGGATTGGTGTCAAGGGAGCGTTTGGCTCCTATCCTTCCTTACCTAAAGATATTTTCAGAGAAAGGGACTCTCTCAGGAAGTCTAAGTGGCGCCCTTCTCCATATAAATATCTGAGCAGTATCTTTCGGGTTCCGAATCCGATTTTGATTCCATCTTGTCTGTTCCAAGCTTAGAATCCGGAGGTTCTCAAATTAGTTCGCTCCTCTAGCCTTTCTTACTCTGGCTCATTGGATCTGAGCGCACAGTCTCCAGCTTCCTCATCTCAAGGCTTAGTCCGTTGTCTCCTTTCAGTTGACTATTATCACTACTTTGGCCACTCTTTTCTCCAAGTCGAGGTCAGAAGAAGGCCACGTGGATTACCCCAGTACGGCAAGTTTGCTACTGCTAAGCTGCTGCAATATAGCAGGTCAGCAACTTAGAGATGCCTCAAGCTCTCTCAGCGTACGGTGTGCCTTCGCCGTGGTAATGTTTGTGCCGGCTTAAAGGGTCACTACTTGTGATCTTATTCAAGTCCTGAGAAGCTCCCCTTCTCTGATAAATTTGTCTTTGGGGGTTCCTTCTCTCAGACCGCTTCTGAGCTGGCCAAGTCTGTGGCTGACAACATACTTTGGAAGAAAGAGATCAGCTCTTATTTCTTCATCTTGCAGGGGAGGGTGCTCCTTCCCATCAGCAGTCCCACCGCCCTCAACAGTCCTTTCAGAATGTGTAGGGGTGTAGGGGGTCCGTTCTATAGGTCAAAGCGTAATCCTTACTCTTATCCCCCTGCCGCATCTGTAGCCGTGAGTTCAGTGCTAGCGACCCTGGTAAGGTCCGCGGTTCGGGTCAGTCCAAGGTTTTGAAGACCCTTCGGTCGCAGTGCAGTGCAGCGCGGTGTCGGCCTCACCGCACTGCCACAACTTCCATCCGCAATGCAGACAGAAATAAAGGAATTGCTGCCCGCCTATGACTCTATGCAAATCATTGGCCAGACATAAATCCAAACAGGTTTGTTTTGAGCACTGTCCCGCGGGTATCTGATAGAATTCACCAGTTTCTCCTCGCAGGACATATGTTTCGCTCAACACCTCTTCCATCCAATCTACTTCAGAGACAGGTCCTTTTGGACGAGGTGGATTCAATTGCTTCGCAAAAAGGCGATTTACCAGTTCCACCCTCCTTTCGTGGCCGGTTCCGGGGTCGACTTTCTTCCGGCGCCCAAAAGACGGGCGATCTGGAGAACCATCCTGAATCTCAAAACCTCTAGATGCCTTGCAGGCCAAGAGATTCAGCATGGAAACCTTGGCCTCGGTGTTCAAATCTCGAATCAGGGTTCATGTGCAACTTCAATTATCTCAAAAGCCTATCTTCATATCCCTATTCATCAAGACCATCACAAATGGCTTCGGTTCCATATCAATGGCCAGGCTTCGCCTTCAGGTGCCTTCCATTTGTCTTTCACACTCCACGGGTTTTTACCCAGTAGTCCATCCAGTTGGAGCCTTCCTGCGTCGCAGTGGTGTCCACCTTCATATGTACTCGACGATTTGCTCATTACAGCTCCTTCTCTCGAGATGGCCGTGTCTCAGACTCAGTTGGTCATCGAGACGGTGTCCTTCCCTGGCTTTGTAGTCAAATGGACAAATCTCATCTTCAACCTACGCAATCCCGGAGTTTTTAGGTGCGCGGCTAGATCTGTGAAGTCAGCGAGCACCGTCTCCGGAGAGAATCCTGAACGTAATAAGCTGTGTCTCAATGTTAGCCAATCGCAGTCAGCTCCTGTGATGGCTTGGTTGAAGGTTCTGGGATTAATGGCGAGTTTAGTCAATCTCGTCCCTTGGTGCAGACTGAGGATGCGTCCCTACCAACTGCACCTTCTCTGTTATTACAGCCCCCTCTTCACCCTTTGTCGAAGTTAGTTTCGATGTCGGACATAGTTCGTCGGGAGCTAACTTGGTGGCAATCTCGTCGAACTTGGCCGCAGGGGTAGTTTTTTCCGACTCCTTCCCATCAGCTGACCATCTCCACGGACACGTCCAAGCTAGGGTTGGGGGGCTCATCTTCTGGATCTCCGCACAAGCGGACGATGGTCCCCTCAGGAGTCAGTCGCTCACATCAATCTTCTAGAGCTGTGGGCTGTGTTCAGAACTCTCCAGAAGTTTGTGAGGTCAGGTTTCGAACAAACACGTTTTGATTCATCAGACAATTCAACTGTCTGTATCTTACATAAATCGTCAGGGGGGACAAGTCTCCAACTCTGTGTCTTCATACAAGAAGCTTCTTCTTTTGTTTCTGGATCATCAGATCTGCTTATCTGCAGTCCATCTCCCCGGGGAGTCGAACTCCCTATCAGACAATCTGTCCCAGGGATTTCCATCAAACCGACAGAATGGTCCTTGTCCCAACTTGTGGTTCAGAGATTCTTTGAGAGGGCGTGGTATCCGACAATCGATCTCTTCGCCTCGCGCCTGAACCATCAACTTCCAGTCTATTGCTTCGCCTATGGACTAGAGGGCTTTAGCAACATGAGCTCTGCGATCTCATGGAAGGGGATGGCAGCCTACGCTTTTCCGCCAATTTCTCTAATCCAAAGGTTCTTCAGAAATTGTGCGAAGATGTCTTGTTTCTCTAATAGCGCCGTTTCTGCCTCGCCAGCCTGTTTCAGAGTCTCCCTGCAGCTATTATTGAGGTTCCATTAATGCCTTCCACTGTCCCGATCTCCTTCGCAGCCGGGGGTCGAATCTCGTTTCACAACTTGGAACATCTTCGACTTCCTGTTTTGGACATTATCACGGGACAGCTCCAAACGGATGGCTTTTCTGAGGAGGTTGCGGATTTGGCCGCAAGAGTACGTAGACGGTCCACTCTCAGAATTTACTCTGCTCGTCTCAAACCTTACTTCAGTTTGTGTCGTCAGCGAGAAGTTTCTCCATCCAGAGCTCCTGTGACGGAGATTTGCGGAGTTTCTTAAGTCTAGATTTGACTTAGGTCGTGAGTTTTCCACTGTACGAGTTAAAGTCGACCATCCAGTCTGTCCATCGGGTTTTGCAGGATGGCTCGTCTATTAAGGATAGTTCAGTTAGCACTTTCTTATTGAAGGCATGAACATTTCCCGTCCTAAGGCCAGGAAGGTTACCTTCTTGGGCATCTTCCATAGTTTTCAAAATTAAGTAGCGAAATATGAAGCCTTTTGAACCGCTACAGTCTTCTTTGCGGTCTTTCTATTAACAGCCTTTCTAATGCTATGGCTTCAGGTCGCGGATGTTCAGAACTTCATGCTTTAGCCATTGGTGAACATATGGTGTTTAGTCGTTCTGGTGTTTACCTTTATTTCCGTCCCGGTTTCCTTGCCATAAAAAATGAAAAGAGTGATTTCTCAGCGTCTCCCCTTTTTTACTTCCATACTTGCCCCTGGACGCGACACAGAGCTCAGCGTTATGGATGCCCATTTGCTACGCGCTTAAAATGGTATATTTACATAACTACGCACCTTTAGAAAAGGTGAGATCCAACAGTGCAAAAAATATAATAAATTCCTTCGATACACCTTTCCGCCCAGCCGCAAAGAGTACTATTGCAGGTTGGTTGGTTGAGCAATCACTAAATTCCGGTGCGATACTCGGTGAAAGACCTCTACTGCACCTCTACTCGAGCGTATCTTCCTCTGGGCTTTTTCTCACGTGGTTGCACATTATGATATAGTAAACACAGTGTCTTGGCGTTCCCATAACAACATTCATTAAGACTTCTCTGAAAGACTTGAGTCCTTGTCCTGAGCAGTCCACCTTCGCTAATGCGGTGCTTGGTGCGGCGTCTCATCACCATTGATTCGGTAAGTCTTTATGTCTTCACCGCTGTTAGGTTTTCAGCTAACATAGTTTAATTCTTTTTAATTATATCATTTATATAGCGCTTTTTACACAAGTAGCCTAAGCGCTATTGCTCATTGTTATACACTGTCTCCAGAAAATGGTTACATTTTTTCGCTTCATTTAGGCCAAGTCGGTTGACTTTGTCCTAGGCCTATTTCGAACAAGTTTATTATTGTATGTCTAATTTTGTTTTGTTGTTCCCCTTTTTCGAGGCTCTGGTCGCTCACCTCCTTCCAGCTTCGGCGCTCGTCGACGTTGATGCAAGTTGTATGAGTCTATCAGAGTAGTATTTAACCCGCAAGTAACTAACTACCAAAAGCACCTTGGTGCTTTTATGTTACTAAGGGCGGGCTAATACTTACCTACGTAGACCTCCCTCCATCCCGGGCCCCCTGAGCTGAACTTCGCCTTTATGGTAGAGTCTGCTTAGAAGGGTCGAGGGATGGCGTGGTGCATTATGGTAATATGTCAGCACGGGGGGAACCACACCTTTTTTGGGTATGGGTAATTATTTTTGGGGTATATTTGGAGGTTCGCTCCCCAGAGATGATGCAATTTGTATTGAGTCTACGTCAGGTAGTATTAGCCCGCCCTTATACAGACAAAGCACCAAGGTGCTTTTGGTATTTTGGTGATACCAAAACACCTTGCGTCATGATAAATGGTTGTCACAACACCAACTCAAAATGATGGTGAAATATAACTCTTATGATTATAGAGGGCCTCCTTCTCTCCTTATCCGACGATTGTCCTTTGCAAGATGTGCAGAATTACCGGGGGGGGGGGGGGGCGGCCCCCTCCGCCCACACTACTATGAATTTTTCAATTAGCCCATTAATGTTTAAATTTACAGGAAAATCCTGCAGCAATTCGGCCAACAAAATCCCGTACATGTAGCCTTTACAGGTTTTTATTCAAATTACTGTCTAATTTTACAGTTTGATGTACATACATTTTACAACAAACTGTAAATTTTACAGTATAGCACTGTAAAAATGTGGATAGGCCTATAGTTAGGGGTGTTCGTCAGGGCTTTTTTATTCGTCCAAACATACAATTCTATAATCTCTGTAATTATCACAAATAGGTTTTACCGCGTTTGATAAATAATTTTTGACAGTAGGCCTAGACGGTAAATTTTAGGTAATTTGTTGGCCAGAATGCTGCCAGGATTTTGCTGTAAAATTTACAGTTATTTTTTTACAGTGCACTCATAAACAAAACGACAATTTCGGGCCTAATCTTTTTTTTTTTTTTGTTGTTGTGGGTTTTGTATTTTGCTCCTCTTCACAGTCGCGATGTTCGTGAACCTGTATCAGTTCTTGATTGTCGCCAAACAACGAAAAAAATCGATAGGGTATTTGTCTCAACTGAAACGGACAATCTATTCAATTGAATATCGTATGAAGACTTTACATATTTCAATACACAAAAAGGTTCATGTAAAAGGGGTACAGACTTCATATTCTGTTGAACAAAGTGTGAGCATTTCAGCTGGTAATACGACTTTTAGTTTTTCATCTCAACACATCCCCCTCCAAATAACTTCTTACAATCGACAATAGCGTGTACTGACATGAATAAAAACTCAGACTATAGTTTCGTAATGGACAAAATTCAGACTAGATGCATGTTCCGTTCAGTACCCGTCGCCCTAAAGTTTGGATCTTCGTTTCACGAAAATCAGACTAAAATGGCGCCATTTTAAACAAAAAGTGTGCGCAGGTGGTCGACGATCGCGATGGCCGAAACTATTCTATTCTATCGAAAAGGATCCGAACATGTATGAGAGGGCCATCTACAACGGTCGTGTATATACTGTTTTGCGTTCTTGCGCCTGCACGACCGTCGTGCTTCGAGGTTTGGCCTGCACGACGTCTTTGTATATACTCATTCATTCGGCTTATGGCCAGTGGGGAGACACCATAGTCGCAAGGAACCAGGTAGCTGTAAATGCAAATGTGATCAATTGCGCAAGCAGTGGATACTTGTCCACGCAATAAGATAATCTTGATCACTCCCTCGGCCCCCAAATGATTTCCCGCTGCACAATTTAGGCGAGGGGGCCGAGGGGAGTGATCAAGATTCTTCTCCTTGCCTTGTCCACCACCAAGCATGTTGAAGGAAAATGGCGTATGTCACCAATTTTCCTGCGTTATACGTCAACTTTTATCAGCTATCAGCTACATTTTTATAATTTATACAACAGCACAAATCAAGAAAGGTGGTAAACAAGAGGTGGTGAGATATTGTCAAGGGTTTTCTGCAGCCAACAGCAGCCAAAGCTGAAGTACTAGGGACTACACTGCAGTGAAAAGGGCTGGGTCAGCCTAGGAAGGGTATGAAAGAGGGCTGGTGGGGAAAAGTAGTGAAAGTAGTGTTCTTTTTCGGAGTTAAGTTCTCTCGAATTTATTAGTGACGGGACAGTTTTTTGGAGGGGATGGGAGTCCGGACCTCTATTAAAATAGTCCAGTCTCGTTTGATGGGAAGAGAACATAACAGTATTTTTAGGCTCTCCAATTATTATTAATTACACACACCCACCATCACACAACACACTATACACACATATACACACACACACAAGCATACAATAATGTACACACGAACACCAACCCACACACACATTTTTATATTTATGAATAGCCTATAGGCCGTAGAAACTATAGACTTTTGGTAACCTGTCACGCAAATGGGCAACTTTAAACATTTCTTTCGGCTTTAGAAAAATTCAGGTTGTAGCCTAAATATACTGTGAATGATCGCGAATATATAGCTCCTATATCAGATGACGTCATATTTGTGTCAATAGACTATTTGCACAATCCCCGAAAGCATCTCATTCGGTGCCCATTTCATCCGGGGGAACTTTACCAGACTCAAGTCGGATAAAAAAATACGGTAGGAGCGAACGAAAATACAGAAAACTACCCTATCTTGACGTGCACAATAATTGTGTAATCGCCGTCTCAGGTGGACAAGTAGGGCACGAGTACATCGAAAAAAAATAGCGTTTTGTCGGAATTTCAACACCAGTGCCTCGATTGTATTTGTTCCCTTAGATATTCTTTCTACATTTTTGTGAAGATATAATTCACGTGAAAAGGTACTTTGTATTGTAATTTTAGGCATGTTCGGCGACACGAAACCACACAACAATTTTTTTTTTTTCAACATGACTCTGTACAAGGTTCCCGGATGGAAATGGGCACCGAATGAGATGCATTTCGGGGATCGCGCAAATAGTCTATCGACATCGTGATCACTGTGCCAAGCACGTGATTCAGGCACCAAAACTTGCACGTTTCGGCACCCAACCGGGCGGCTGCGGTCGGTCCGAGTGAAACTCCGGTTTTGCCCAGAAATTTCACACGAGGTAACGCACCCGACGTCCAGTTTATTTAAACAACCAACAGCACATCGACATGGAAGACAACCAAAAAACGTTGTGATGACCAGCAAGGATTGCTTTTGTGAAAAAGAATCATGAAAATATAAATGGTAGAATAATGTACCTCTATTGGAATACCATTGGGGGAATTAACCATTCGAATACCATTCGTATCGGACGTAATCAAACATTTCGGAAATACAAACTGGGCGATCCACTGCCAAAAGTCTAGTTACTTTTGGCCTCGTCTCGACACAGAAATCGAGTCACTTTCAACCCTCCGATTTGAATAGACACCGGTTCGGAAGTCGACAATCTGTGGCAAGTCTCTCTGTGTAGAATATGTGTACACTCATATATTAAAGCAGTTTTTAATGATAGAATACTAACAAACTTTAATGAAATTATCGCAAAGTTGAACACTACGTGAATTTTCGAATAGCCGCCGGCTGTCTTAACGGATTGTCGTCTGCTGCCAATTTCACCGTGAATGAGGTAAGGACGCCAACCGGCGGGTGCCTGAGTCCGCTACCAACGCAAAAAGATTCCAAGCTGCAGTGACCTGCACATTGCATAAACACGTGTACAGAGATCGAAAATGCTATTTAATTAGCGCTAATGATCCCCGCTAATGACAATACAATTTACCGACGCCATTGTGACGTAAGAGATTCGACAAACTTCGGAAAAAAAACGATCGGATCCCTTCGCTAGTGATGTCATCGACCTTGGCTGGGTCAATACGCAACTGCGCAATGCGTGCTATCGTGTATGCTTTTAATTCAAAAGTTACGAGTTCAGTATAAAGGATAGAGGTCGCCCCGATGTCCAATTGCTTTTCCACCGTTGCCGATCTGAATCTTTAAAATTTTTAACATGGTTAAGAAGGAAAAAACATTACCAATAATGCTAAGCCCCGATGAAAATCTGCGATATACCTGGAAATATTTACATTAAAAGTTTACCTGCGTGACGCGAGGTTTTGCACCATTCCAGTGGAACGCCGCCATTGTATGGCGAGTGTAATGGCTTTTTGAGGTAAGTCAAGTCACGCGGGGAAATTAGGTATTGGAGTCAGTCAACCGTAAATTTTACATCCATTATGCTGCGAAATCCGGGCGGCGGGGGCGCGCAATCAAAAATTTTGAAACGGCATTCACGGCAGAGAGCGCTGCCACTTCAAAATCTCTGGAGAATACACAGTGCATGGTGTGTGTGATCTTTACTATACTTGTTCGGTCTCTCGAGTTTGGGGGTGACGTAATGACGCGACTTTGCATTCGCTCCTAGCGTTTGGATTGCGTCGCCTTAATCCCAATAGGTACCTCATATGGGTCACCAGTATGGGTACCAGACACTGCCATTGAAGTCGACTGTACGTGAAATTGACAACTTATCTTGTTCAATTGTTGTCCTAATTTTCACTGTTTTGTAACTTACTGTCCACACGAGTTCAGCTACCTTCAAGCATAATATTGATGGATGAGGGTTGGCTGATTAAGCTGCTAATTACACAGAATTTTTTTTTTTTTTTTTTTTCTTCGGATACCAAAAAACAAAAGAGGCCTTGATTTCAAGAGGAAGTTGAGGTCACAGCACAGGGTATGTGGTCAAAAATCAAACGTACGTTCTTTGGGCTGGAGCCGGTAGGGGTCAGGGGTGGATGTAGGGGGGCTGGGGGAAGAGCCGTGTCGAAACTTGGAATTTTGGAGGTTGCCCGGTGCCTGTGGGCTCTCTGAAAAGAATCCATAAATCGGCAAAGATGCCTGATTGATGCCTCCAAAACGCTGATGAATTCATCAATTTTTACCATAGGCCTATGGCAAGAAGATCTGGATTGGATCGGTTTGTCGGAGTTTTTCAACTTTTTAGGGTCGTACAGTCGCCAAATTTAATGCACGTACATGGGTCAAGTAAACAAATTATGAAGTCAAACTGAAAAAAACTGAAGATATCATTTAAAGCATTTTTGTTCTGCGAACTTTTAGTTCGTAGAAGAAAATTTGGAGAAAAATGCATTTGAAAATTCCATTTTCGCGCCATCTCAAAAATCCCTAGACTGCTGAGATTGTTATTTATTTCACATTTAGTCTCATTCTCATATATGGGGTCCTACCACGCGCATTGACTCCACGAGGTCCCAGCATGAAAATATACAAATACAAACAAGACTACGGCGCTTATGCAACACAACGTATACCCGACGTATTGACAGGATCTGGCTCATATTGCACCACATTTTGCTCGAATTTCCGTTCCAAGACCCGATTTGTCATAGTTGATCGCATTTTTGGGGGAAGTTAACGTATAAGAATCATTTTATGGATGTGCCTTTTGCAGTAGAAAGAAACCGTGTTCGCCCAGGTAAGGACACAAAAATGGACCTATCATGAGCTTTAACATTCATCGAATCTAATGCATGTTTATGGGCATTGATAAAGAGTGCTAATTTCTCGAGGATGCCAAATAAATCCGACCTTCCCCTCCTCGGTGAACGCATCAACACCATCCGTTCTAGTAATTATGTGACACCCAGGGGAGGGCGGCCAAGAAATCCAAATTTCAGACTTCGCCTGGTTTATACGTAAAAGTGAAATCTTGACGAAAGATTTCTGCATTTTTTATGTTGTTAAGGAATATTTTCTTATTCCAAAACCGCTGGAGTTGAAGAATCAACTCCACTGGAAGGGTTATTTCTGATTTTTTTTTTTTGGTATGAATAACAAACGAGCACAAGGAATATTTTCGACTGTACACCAAATTGACAACTTATCTTGTTCAAATAAACACGTAAACAAAAAGTGCAACAGAAAAAAAACCAAAAGCTGCCCGTTTAAAATTAATAACTGAAATGACACTCTTCCTGGAAATTTGTACATCTCCGCTCTTGGTAAGGGGCCTGTGGGTAGTGGGCCTACATCCGCCCTACATGACCATGGTTCAACCCCCCTTCTGTCAGCACGAACAAAAGAAGTTATTTTCTAGAGTCATGTGACGTTGGTGTGTTATGCATTGGTCGCAACATTCAATCGCGAGCGTTGAACATTTCATTCAAAGCGCTGGCATACTCATGCCACACGCATAAAAGGGCGGCCGGTGGCCAAGAGCACACGCAAAACATCGCTCTGACATAAGCGAATTGACGTAAACGTGACTCAAGGAAGATAAAGTGAATAATAGTTTGCAATATTCATAGCTATTGCCTTGAGTTGCTACCAGTACTATTGAATGAAAATAAGCGGGCCATCATAAAAAATCGCGGATGTGCCAGCAAATTTCTTCACTGTGCCCAAGCCGGCAATCTCCAAAAAACACTTTCTGCCATAGGCCATAAAAAGACAGTGTAAAAGGTGGATATTTTGAAAAGTAGACTTGAAACACCTCAAAACAAACCATAGACACACCAAAAAAAAGGAACACAAACAAACAAACTCAACTGGGCAAACAAACAACCCAGGAAGTCAACCTCCAGTACCCAACAACAAACACATAACTAAGATAGCCTAATGCCTGCAGATTGAAAACTGTCTCTCATTTCATGGGGTATCAAATTGGACATATAAATTCACTATTTATTTTTTCAACATTGGAATAGGCTATACCTGCCCCGGAAGACAATACTCTTTAGCCTAAAACATGCAGTGTTAAGAAAATACACCAAGATCCCCGTTTCGGTACTAGTGTGTTTGCATTGTTACGCCCCCAAATTACAATGATTTCTTTACTTTGAGTATAATTGCACATAAAATAGTAAATTAGTCGAACAATATGGTAATACGCAAATATACCTGGTTTGGGTGCTAACTGGTTTTGTAAGCAATAAGAATGAACCAAAGAGCCAGAAAAGGCAGGGAACTTCTGGAATGTACCTGGACCTTAGTGTTTTCATTAGAATGTGCTCCACTGAATTTTTCTGAATCATAGATGGCGCCCTACTGTAACTACAGGCACAGTGCTGTGGGTGGGTGATGGCTTAGAACATTCTAATATGGGAACATTGGGGGTCTGAATCCAGACTTAGATGTAATGGACTATATTTAGGCACATGACTCATATAGAGAGGACCAGATCCTTCTAGTATTGTTTGAAGAGGATATATAAAGCTCTGGTGAGAGAAGATGAGTCAGAGTATCACAACATCTTTACTCCAAGTTAATTAAGAGATTTTTCTAACATCTTGCTCCAAGTTATTAGCAGAGTTTCCAAGTTGACAGTGACAGGAATCACAGTCTAGTATAAGGGGGGCCTTGTTCACGGCGCTCTAACTCAACTTCATTCATCGGTTCACACGTTTGAATAATGTCATATATTTAAAGAGGTGGAGCATATCCTCCACCTAAAAAAATGGCAAGAATTCACTGTATTAAACACTCTCCAATTTCACCTGGCCTATGTCCCAGGCTTCCACTAGCGAGTTCAGGAAGTTCAACTCAGGCAGAGCGCCTTGTACAGTCTGTCAAACTTTTTCTGCATTTGCAGAAATTTTATAGGAGTTTTGTACAGGGAAGATTGAAACCACAAAGCAAATGGATCAAGGCGAGTCTAGTACTAATCTCCCATAATAGGGGACCTGTCATAGTTGTAACAGCTCCAACAGTTTTCGTCTGATTGTGTAGACGGGTTCGGTTTTGTATTACGTGGCCTCTGATTTATCCAAGGATAAACAAGCTACAAAACCTTTGGACTTTATATTTAGTCGACCTCCGAGCTTCAGGAGTCATTAGGAGCTGGTTTTCTTCAGTAAGGACAAGTCCTCCGTGGACACGTCCCACTATTGGAAATTGTAGTTTTGCGCTGGAATATTCGCCAGGACTCTTTTGCAAGTTCGTCATCTTAATTAATCTCGCTGCGCCCGCGTGCGGCACACCCAGTATTACGTTTAAGTAGTTCATAAATTAACACCTTCATTACTATAAATCTTTGATTATTGACACCTAATCGATGTTTGAATGAGATTGAATTTTTAAACCACAATGTTAAATAAATACTTTGTTTTAACATTTGTATCAAGTTCACAGTGTATTGTCCTATTATTCGGAGTTTGAATCCTAGTTTTGAGGTGGTTTTGGCTTGGTCAAGGTGATAGTAACAAAATTGGGGGCTCGAATCGGGAAAGATACGGTAAAAAAATATAGTTTAAAATTACGAACAAAATTTGATGGTGTGTTAACTTGATATCTCTGCTGTATATTGTTCTTTGTGAAAGAAAGTGTTCATACACGATTGCGTTTAACGCAGAATGAGTTGTTAAAGATGTTACGTGGGAGAAGTTTGGTGTGATCCCCAATAAAGCACAGATTTAATGGAAGTGGCCGAGTATGATGGATGGAAGTTAAGCAATTATATGAGAAGCCGTTAATTAAAAAACCAGTTGATAACACATCTTTCGAGGAAGGATTTACTAGACAAGGGATGTTTGGAAATTTAGTGGAATTCAGGATGCGTCAGATAGTGCTTTGAAATGAACAGTGGAGATGAAATGAATTAGAAATGGCTAATTACAAATGCAAGGAAAGAAAAGAAAGGCAATAGGTTAGCAATGGAAGAGAATAGAAAAGGCAAGATAGGTTGAGCACTGGAAGAGTAATAGAAAGGCAAGATAGGTGTGCAATGGAAGAAAAGGAAAGACAAGACAAATTGGCTTTAGAGAAGGAAAGATATGAATTAGAGAAGGAAAAAACTTGAATTAGAAAAGGCACTAAAACAACAAGAACTGAGATGCCCAAATTACAATGGACAAAAAGAAAAAGAAGACAGATTTACAATGGCGGTAAGAATGAAGTTGGCCAGAAATTGAAGCCAAAAACAAAATTAGAACAAGAAAAGTTAGAAAAAGGCACATCAGGCTCCTCCTCCACACTCAGGTTTTGAGCCACTAGGACTATCCAATTGGTTCCGACATTTAGGGAAACGAAGTGGACAAGTATTTTTTGCACTTCGAGAAGATTGCGAAGTATGAAGTGGCCTAAAGAGCAATGGACCACATTGCTTCAGACTGTGTTTATTGGGAAGCTAGACAGATCTACTCATCCTATTCAATTGCATCAGTGCATGATTATGAAGTAGTAAAGCAGCTATTCTTAAGGCTATGAGTAGGGCATGAGGGTATAGGCAAAAATGTCGGAGGCGATAAAACTGCAGATCAAATTCACGTTGAGTTTGCTAGAGTCCAGGAACAAATGTTGGATAGGGGGCTCACTCCCAACGAAGTGGAAACAAGAATTCCAATCAACTTTAGGCAGTGGTTTAATTGAGCAGTTTCAACAGTGCATTCCGGAAAAAAACTCATTTAGATGAACGCGATATCAAAAGCTTGAAAAATGCAGCAACAAGAGCAGATGATTACGCCCTCACACATAGTTGAGTTCAGCAATAGTATGGGTGAGGCCTAATAAGTCAAGTCAGAATACAAGGAGTTTTAATCAATAGGCCTTACCAAAGTCATTCCAAAGTCATGGTACTATTAAAGAGGGAACAGTCAGTTCAGGTTCCTCCAGTCAGGGGAATAAGGGTCCTTCTAGTACCAAAACAAAGAAGGGAATGGTTAAGTCAGATGAACTTGCACATATTGCAAGGATTCATGTATGGCAAGCTGTTTGAAGTTGATGGGAAAGCAGGGCCATGAAGCAGAAGTCTGCTCCACAGGGTTGTGCTGTGTACCTAGACCACAGTTAGTCCCAGACTATAAACAGAAAGGATGCGAGTCTGAGAACAGTTAGGGAGACTTTGAACCATGTTTTGGAGGGGTCAGTGTCGCTTGATGGTGACAAAGTTGATCCAAATCCTAAGTAAAGATCCTGCGTGACACATGTTGTGCCAAGTCAGTAATTTTCGAGGGGTCATTGCCCTTTAGGAAGTTAGTGCAACAGGTGAAACGTTGATCAAGGTAGGTATGAATATTATTAGTGTCCCTCTTCACAAGGTTAATTGAAGTCTGGATTTGGCTGTACAGTTCATAGTAGGAGTAAGGCCTGAACTTCCAGTCAAAGTTGTTCCCTGTTAGTAGGGAATGATTGGCAGGCGGGAAAGTACACCGGAACCAAGTGTTACACACAATCCCTGCACAGAAATAGATAGTGAGGATAGAATAGTACGTTTATCCAGCCTGCAGTTTTTTTTTTTTTTTTTTTTTTACTAGGAGTATGGATAGGAAAGCCATGCATGAAGCAAATAGTGATAGGAAGGAGGAAGGAACTTGGTCCCAAATTTAGGATTAGAGGACACGTTCATGACAAAATTAGATGAACAGGTCAACTTCCCTCTTCAGGGGGAGACTAGGTCTCCAAAACAAGAGTCAGGCCCTGAGCAGTTGCATAGTGAGGATAATGATGATGATCCCTGGTCATAGCAAGTTAGTTCTGAACAGGAGAATGATCTGCACTCAAGAATCTTAGTCCAAGGGCAAACCTGCAGGAGTCTGAGGAGGTTCCTGTGTGTTTTTACAACCACAATGGTGGTGATGAGAAATGGAGGCCACCTGATGCTCCGGCAAATGATAAGTGGCAAGTTATTCATCAGGTAGCTGTCCCAAAGGTTTATCATAGAGAGGTCATCAGCCTTGCCCATGATAGATCCCATGGCAGGACATTTAGGAGTCAAGAAGACCACATGATAGGATTTTGAACACTTTGGTGGCCTACACTTCGAAAGCATGTTTCGGAATACTGTAGGTCTTGCCATACTGGTCAAGTTGTGGGCAAGCCTACCCAGAAAATACCGCCCGCTCTTCTGAAACCGATACCGGCATTCGGAGAGCCATTGAGTAGTGTCATAGTTGACGTGTAGGCCTCTCCCTAGGACTAAGTCGGGTAATCAGTACCTACTTACTATAATGTGTGTACTCTACCAGGTTCCCATGAAGCCATACCCTTAAGGAATATTAAGGCTAAAACCGTAGTGACGGCTTTGACCAAGTTTTTCACTTTGTAGCTACCTAAGTCAATCAGTCAGATCAGGGAGTCAAATACATCTGCCTATTCAGCAAGTGATGTATGAGTTAGGGATAGAACAGTATTGTCCAGTGATTACCGATGCGAGTCCCAAGGAGCATTGGAAAGATTCACCAAACTCTGAAGAATATGAGTAGGACTTACTGTTTGAATTGAGAATGACTGGGTGGGAGTTCACTTGTGATGTTGATGCAAAGGAGGCAGTTCAAGAAACCGAGTTTTCAGTCCCTTTGAGTTTGGGCGTACAGTTCGCGGTCCCTGAAACTCCTAAAGGAGAAATGGTGAATGATGAAACTGCACAAACCCTTTTGGACTATTTCCAAATTCAAGTAAGGCTCAATAGGGCAACTGAAATGCCAGGGAGAATTTGAAGCAATCTCAGACCAAAATGAAGAAGTGGTATGATCAAGAGGCCAAGAGTAGGGTCTTTAGGCCAGGAGACCAAGTGTTAGTCTTGTGTCCAATCCCTGGACATCCACTGCAGGCCAGTTACCATGGTCCCTATACAGTAGAAGTCACACGTAAATGAAGTTGACTACATAGTCAAAATGCCAAATAGGCGTAAGAGTAGGCAGTTGTGCCATGTAAATATGTGAAGGAGTATGTAGGTAGAAATGATGATGCAGTTGCAAAACCAGTGTGTTCTGTAAGTCCTACTGATAACAGTACAGGATGTCAATCAGGAATTGAAGTCCTCAAAATGCCAAAACAATGATGACAAGCAGCAGGACTATCCATCAAATTGCAAAATTCAGATGTGCTCAATGATTTGAGTACAAACGAGGACCATTTTGACGAAAATCAGTGTGAAATCAAGCAGTTGTTTCATGAAATTTGAGATTTTTTCCTGATGTTCCCTAGTAGAACCTGCTGCTTATCATGAGGTTGATGTGGGGTGATTGTGCACCAAAAAACCGCCACCTTTACAGAGAAATCCTTATAAAGAAAGACATTTCAACAAAGAGATAGAGTACATGGTGGAAAATCAATAATTGAAGCAACAAAAGTGAAATGGAGTTCCCCAGGTTATTTGGTTCAGACCTGATGTACTTGGTTTGTGACGACTTCAGAGGGTAAAATCAATGTTCAAACGACTTGATCATTCATACTCGTATGATGAATGCATTGACCAAAATTGGAATTCAAAGTACGTCAGCAAGTTTAATCTTTTAAAGGGGTATTGGCAGGTTCCCCTTACCGATCGTGCGAAAGAAAGAAATTTCAGCATTTTGCAAGCCGGATGGGCTTTTTCAATATCGAGTTATGGGGCCCTTTCGGTATGAAAAACGCACCGGAAACCTTCCAAAGAATGGTGAATCATAAATAGTCGCTGACATAGAAGGATGTGAAGCCTATGTTGATGATTGATTGTGTACAGGCAGTATTGGGAACAACACATTCGGCAGCTCCATCGCTTGTTTCAGAGTTGTCAGAAAACAACTGACAGTCAATTTAGTCAAGAGGTGGGTTTGCCATGCCAAGTCACTGATTAGGCATGTAGTAGGTCAAGTCAAAGGTCAAGCCTGTCAAGGCTTAAGTTGAAAGTAATTGAGAAGTTCCCCACATAGGGCTGTGAACTAACGGGTAATGACGTTCCCGGGTATTTGTTATGATTTCGGGCGAGTAACAGGGTACCACGAAACTCCTGAGGCAAAAATACCAAGCCCGTTAGTACAGCTACTACCACTTAACGAGCCGACCTAAACAACCCCGCGGTGAATGGAATTTTCCATCAAGGGAGTGTGGAGGCATCAAAAGAAATATGCACATGTGCGTAGCCTAGTAATGTTGTATTGCGATTTGCGGTTAATACTGCGGCAACAACTTTCCATTCAAGCGTAAATATCAACGTTTGCATACAAATACGGTATACATTAATGGAGGTATGTTTTCATCAGGAGGTAGTATTGTTTGTGAGACTCGTGAGTAGAAAAAGAAATGTTAAAATTTTTGTAAAAACATATTTTTTTAAAAGTGACGTTCGGGGAACCCGCTAGATAAATCTTGTCCCGGGTTATAAGACCGTAAACGGGCGGGTACCCGGGTACCCGGGAGGGAATATGTCACAGCCCTACCCCACACTAGTAAAGGAAAGAACTTCAGAGATTCTTAGGTATGGCTGGATATTACAGGAAAGGTTTTGTCCAAATTTCCGATATTGCAGTCCTTTGACAAATTGCTAGCCAAAAATGTCAAATTTGTTGGTCGCAGGAAAGGAATGTGAAAATTAGCTTCCCGAAAATCAAGCCTACTGATAGTGACCAGTTCTGGTTGCACCAGACTTTCAGAACCAATTCAAGTGGCCATAGATGCCTTGCAATAGGGTTATGTGGAGGAGGTCTTATGCAAAGAAGGAGAAGACGGAATAGACCACCCTATTTCGTATTTCTCCAAGAAGTTTTACAAGCACCAAAACAATTACTCCCACTATTGAGAAGGAGTTCTTGCTCTGGTATTTTGGCATTAGGGCATTTTTGATGTATATTTGGCACCACAGTGCACCCAGTGCTTGTTTTTCACAGAGCACAACCCCCTCACCTTCATCCACAGGATGAAAACAATAATCATAGGTGAGTGAGGTGGAGTTTGACCTTGCCAGAGTACAACCTAGACATCAGACACATCAAAGGCAAAGATCATGTGATGGCTGAATCCTTATCCAAATTGTGTAGTTTTCAGAAACAAGCAAAGCTTGTAAAAGGAAGTGTAACATTGTGAATAAGTTTGTGTATAGGGAGTTTTAAGAATAGTGAGAGCTTTAATGGTTACGAAAGTTTGGCTTTTCAATCAAACTTCTTTCTTTTAAGGGGGAGGGTGTTACAGGCCCCCAAGAATTAACAATGAATTTTAATTTCACTTTGAGTAATAAATTAGCACATAAAAGTATTATAATTAGTCTAATATGTAATCAAAATATACCTGGTTTTGTGGTGCATAACTGGTTGTGTAAAACAAATAGAATAACTCAGAAAGATCTCATAAGAGCTCAGAAAAGTGGGGAAACTTCTGGAATGTTCACCTGACCTTAGTGTGTTCATTAGAATGTGCTCCACTTAACTTTTCTGAATCATAGATGGCGCCTTACTGTATCTACAGTCACAGTGTTGTGTTTGGTTGATGGCTATGAACATTCGAATATGGGAACATTGGATCTGAATCCAGAATTATGATGTAATGGACTATATTACACAGAACTCATATAGAGCGGACCAGATCCTTCTAGTATTGTTTGAGAGTATATATAAAGCTCTGGGAGAGAAGATGAGTCAGAGAAAAATCACACCATCTTTACTCCAATTTATTAAGAGAGTTTCTTAACATCTTGCTCCCTTGAATTAGCAGATTTGTCCAAGTTGAACCAGTGACGTAATTCACAGTCTAGTACTAATCTCCCTATAGGGGACATTGTCATAGTAGTCTCAGCTCCAGCAGTTTCTTCCGATTGTGTAGCCGGTTTCCGGTTTTTGTATTCTGGTTGCCGCTGGATTTATCCAAGGATAAACAAGCTACAAAACCTTTGGACTTTATATTTAGCCGACCCTCGAGCTTCGGGAGTCCCATTAGAGCTGGGTTTTCTTCAGCAAAGGACATTCTCCTGACACGTCCCACTATTGAAAATTGGGGGTAGTTTTTTCGCTGGAATATTCGCCAGGACTCTTTTGCAACTTCGGCATTTTAATTGTAATCTCGCTGCAGCCCGCTTCGCGGCACACACCAGGTAGTAGGTTTAGTAGTTCATAAATTACAACTTTATTATAGATAAATCTTTGATTAGTGATACCTCCTCTATTTTACTATATTGATTTAAACACAAATTTAAAAATAAATACTTTGTTTTTAAAATTGTCGCAAGCACAGGGTATTTGTCTAGTTATTCGTATTTTGAATCCGTAGTTTTGAGGTGTTTTTGGCCTTGGTCAAAGGTGACCGTAACAGCATTAAGCCTACTAATATTTAGAAATCCTACAATATAGAATTAGAAATGTCCTTGGAAATGACACATTCAAAATCAAAGTTTTTCAATTAGAACTTTAAACACGAATCTTTTCTCCATGATGTCAACACTGTATTTACAGTTTTTCTGTAGGCTACTTGACATATAGTGTAATTTGTTACTTTTATTCTGGACTTCTCTACTCCGATGGACTATACCGTCTACAAAACAATCCAAGCGTACTTTACTACAAAACTCACGAGTGAGCCTATAGGCCTAAACTGGATCCTTTTCAAGAGTTTTTTTCAAGAAAGTGCATCGCTATTTATAAACGCCAGTGTAAAGCGCCATCATTTCTGATTACTCTCAGCTGGGGTTTAGTCCGGCCAAGCTGGCCAAGTAACTGGTGGAGTCATTATTGGTTGCAAAACGTATTTTTCCGCTATCATTTGAAATCATCATCACCCAATCACATATAGAAACAAGTCAAACAATAATACACAAACAAAAACATAAATAAACTTGCACTAATTCTTTGAATACAAAACGCAGCAACATTTAGTAAAAGTATAAATCCTAAATTGATTTGATACCAACGCACTGGAGATCAGTGTACCAACGCCACCTGAAAACGTTGACCTCGCGTGACCTCCAATTGACCTTTTTGTGTGAAATGGAGTTCTACGCTGGTTTAGCACATAAAATAACGCGAAAGACATTCCAGGTAAGCTTCTCGAACCGCTGAACAAATTTGGGATAATAACAAAAATTTTGAAGCCCATTTCATATACACTCGATGTCTATGGCAGAATTTGTGACTCTTATAATGAGTCACTGTTGGGACTAGCGTCGCCTTTGTTCGCGTGCGTAAATGCTGCAATTCCAAGGTCGACGCGTGCGTTTCTCGGGTGCAAAACTTAACAGATAACACGCGCAGTGACGTCACCCCCAAACTTGAGATCGAACAGAGTATAGCCGGGAGCGGACTGACGTCACATCGCGGTGAAAACAAGGGGGAAGCCTAGTTCTGCTGAGCTTAACCTTTTTGTCTTTCATTCATCGTTTAACATTTGGACATTATCGTATATCAGCTAACGTAAAGGTTATGCCGCTGTACAGGGACCTGGTATCAACAATAAGCAAACGCCATCTTAAAACCAATCCATCACATGTTTCTTCACAGATTGTGACCTTGAAATTGCCAATAACCCCAAATGTATGATCCATGCGTGTTCTCTACATATCAACATACCTTAAAATTCATTCAGGTCAAAAATGTAATAATCCAAAGGTGAAAATGAAGTAGATTTATTTCGGATGTTCACTTTTCGATGTCTAGTATGTTTACTTACTAAGTTGACGCATGCGCAAAAGATTTTGCAAGTCGGTCTCGCCAGGGGCATTTGTCCGGGCATTCGTCATCCAATTTGTAGCGGGTGTTTGAATTTAACCTTTAAAACGCCTTGCGGGAAACACTACCATGCCTCTGCTTTTCAATCGATAATGTTGCCAACAATGCCACTACTCCTCCTCGCCATCATCTCGTGTCACTTTTTTTCACCCAAAAGTGCTTAGTGGAGAATCGTAATGTTTGATGACCAACAAACGAACGTGTGTCGACCTTTGACCCACCAAACTCCGAAACTGGCAACCACTCATGACAGTTTTATGGAGTAAATAATTTTGCGTTGAAAATTCATCCAATTAGTACATTTTTCGCTGTTTGGATGAAAACAATGTGTGGATTCTTGTTCTGTAGTATTGTAAGTTGCTACAGGGTCCTGTTTGAGGTAAGTTTGGAAATTCTTGACGATGTCAGATGACTTTAAATTTGGCGTTTGCTTGTTGTGGATACCAGGTCCCTGTACAGCGGCATAACCTTCATGTTAGCTGATATACGATAATGTTCAAATGTTAATCGATGAATGAAAGACAAAAAGGTTATGCTCAGCAGAACTAGGGGGAAGCCCAGGGAATCCCTGAATCGTGGTGAAAACAAACTGTGCAAATTACGTCTTTACTTAGTTTAAGTTCACTGCACATCGTTAGTTCCAATAATTGTAACTTATGGCATCATCTTTTTAAATTTAGACATAATCTTTGGTGCCATAAGTTACAACTGTTCTGTGGAGTTCCAATGCCATTCAAATTTTAAGGTTTGAGATGTTTTGAGATGTATATTTCCTAAATAAAAAGAAAAAATAATTTTCTTTTGACATACATAGCATCTCTAGCAGTGGCGTAACAGGCAGGGGGGGGATGGGGGGCAGGTTGCCCCCCCCCCCCCCCCGACACGACTTTGGCCCGGAAAAATTTGCAAAAATCATGTCTAATCGCCCTGTTTTTTATCCCTCTTACCGGGAAAAATGGCCTTTTGACCCCCCCTGAGAGGGAAAATTTCCCAAGACTGGGAAATTTTCCCCCTCAGAGCGGGCAGACCCGTTACACCCCTGATCTCTAGAGTCTGTAGAATAATTGTCTTACCAATTTAATGTAACCGATGCTACAATTTGTTCCCCAAAAAAAATCATGTCAACATGTACACAGGCTGCCAAATTTGGCAGCCCAATGTTGACACAACAAGGGTAAGTTTCACCTGAAAATTTCATAATGTGAATTTTAAATCTGGAAAATGGTTATCACATGATGCAGAAGACTCTCAAGAATGCCTACAATATAACGTTTATTGCAAATAATGAATATTTAAGCCACTTTGCAGCTGTAAAGTTAGAGCAGAAGTTGTCTGTGTATCTTGGCTAAATGGCACTTTCACTACACACAACTCGTCATGACTAGATAGTCTATGATAACAGCAGCCATAAAAAAGTTAAGACTATCTAGTCATGATCATCAGGACTATGCACATCGTATGACTAGTCTATGCGTGCAGCGCGCATCGAATTACGCACTTTGTTGCCATGCCGTTGCCATGCAGATTTTGTTGAACTCCCAGATGTCCGCTCCCGGCTATTAGAAGAGTCACTGTTCATGCTGTTGGGACTAGTGATCACTGCTCACCTCGGGAATCTACACCGCACCAACGAGGGCGAAGCCCGAGATGAGCGAAGTTCTAATTGAAAAAACTTTTGAGTTTAAATGTACTCACTATTTTGTATCCCTATCTACATTGAACTCGTACAGTATGTACATTTTATTCTACAGCACAAGTAGCAAATTATGTCTCTATCTCCTTGTCTGGTGAAAAAAGTCTTCCCATGTTAATGATTGGGGTGAATATTCTGACTCAGGATATAGTCTTATAAAATCCAGCTTTGATGGTCAAATGCTTCAAATATAGAGGAAATAGGGGCAGGGGTCGATTTAGAAAATAAAATTCACATGCACCATTTTGATTTTTCCTTGAAAATTGGCTGAAAAACACAAAATTTTGCATCCACAGGCAAAATTTCACATGCACTGAGCCAATTTTACATGCATTTGTGCATGTAAAACCCCTCTAAATCGAGCCCTGAATAGGGGGTCGTGTCGCTGCGGGTAGGCATTTAAAAAAAATATGTTTGTTTGGCATAACGGAGAAAAAATATCAGGGTCGGTCGGTCAGATTTTTTTTTTAGATCTCAATTTTTGTACACTAAAATTAATACAAGATGCTACTATTTAAAGCTTTTTTCAATGACATAGCAAAGATCTTTTATTTTACTTGTTGTAGTTGCTTTGTTGTCTTGTTTTGTTAATGTTTCGTCTTTGTGTTGGTAAAAAAAATATTTTTTTTTAATTGTGGATGAAATAATGGGTCGGTCGGCAGAATATTTTTTTTATTTTGTGCTAATTGCATAAAAACTTTTGAGTCGGCAGGTTTTTTTAGGGTCGGTCGGGTTACGCCAAACAAACAATTTTTTTTATGCCTAATATAGGATTTTTTTGACCCCCGGAAATAACCCCCCTATATTGAGGATGCGTTCAGGATACGGGCTTTTTACCTAACATATTCTTATTCCTCATAAAATTCTGATCTAGAAAAACCACATGAGATAAACTTTCCTTCCAGGTGATACCTAGCTCATTTTTAGCCCGGACTATAACAGGTCCTCATGAAGTCCACCAACATTTGAATACTGCCCTCAATCAGTGTGGGGTAGTTGGACCGAGGCCTCACTCAGACCGGGTGAGTTTCCTCTCCCATTATTCGCTGATGTAGAGCACGTTAGAATAAGACCGTTGCCAGGTCAACTGGCTCACACGATCTTTGGTTCTAGCCACTGATCACATTGATCACAACACAAATCCTATGGCAAATCATAATTCGGAACAGGTGCATGAGCCAAGGCAATGAGCCAGTAACCAATGGATACTTACGTGCACTACATCAGCAAATTATAGACTCCCTGGACCTACCACAAGGTATAGGTTGCTAGTTAAAATCCAGCAAGACAATGAATAATAATAATAATGGACATTTATAAAGCGCCAGACTCCAGCCCGAAGGTCGCTCACTGCGCTGTTGCCTAAGTATTAATTAATAATGAAGAGCTGGTGCCACTTTAAATCATGCTATGCTATAGCCTTGATCAAGACTGTCTGCTAAGAACGGACAAACTAGCTATTTATTTTTCTCACTGTATTGTATTATTGACATTTATTTCTCAATTATTTTGAACATTGTGTTTGCAGGTTTGAAATCAGTGCTTTGCATTGAAGCTACTCTGTCTAGAGAAAGAGTGAATAAACAAATACGTTGGTGGTCTGTTGTGCACACTGGTTCCATGATCCTAAGTATAAAACCACAAATCTGTTGTGGTCAGGTGCAGCGGTTATGCTACTCTGAGTAACAGCCTTGATTAAATTGCTTTTTGGTTTTAATCTTCCCTGTATGAAACTATCAAATTCTTGCATGCAAGAAAAAGCCTGAGTTGACCTGATTGAACTTGTTAGTGGAAGCAAGGAACATAGGCCAAGTGTTTTGGAGACATCAAATAAGGTGCTTGATAGAGTGAATTCTTGCCATGGTGAAGGCTTTGTTTTTAGTTTTAGGGAGAGAGAATATTATGCTCCACTCCTCACATGATTTTTAGCTCAGCATACGTAGTATGTTTTGTATGATCTGTGACATTATTTGCATCATACGTGTGAACCAATGAATGAAGTTGGTAGAGTGCCTTGAACAAGGCTAGCTATGCTTGGACAGTCAGACAGTGCTGGACAATAATGAGGTTGCCAGTTCAAATTTAACCAGATGCACATTAATTTTTGCAGTAAAAAAAAAACAAAGAATGCAATTCGACCATATTTAAGCAAAAACTGAGTGAAAACCAGAATGCTGGGAAAATGTGAACATATAGAAATAAACCTTCTATGCTAAAAATATACAAAAAATTTATGATCTTGTGACCATTGACCCCATGTTATTTCAGGTCACTTACGCCAGGGGTTCATTTTGGTATCATCTGTTGGAGAAAATGATTAGCTATATATTGGCACCTAAATTATGCCAATTGGTCAATGAAGAGTGGGATAATGGTTGTTATGGTTACCCCTACCCCTTATATTTTGCAGCTGCTCCAGCTAGGCCTCATCCAAGATAGCTCTCAAATATTGTAACCAAACATGTGTGAGACAATATTTCACGTTGGGAACAAAAATTTAAGAATCAAAATTCTTAAACTAGACCAAATTAGCTTTACAAACGTGTAACTTTAAAAAAAATATACCTTTTGGGTGTATAGGGACCCCCCTTGGCCACCCAACCTAATATGCCTTTTTTCTACCAAGTTCATTTACATTTCTTAAAAGTCAATGTAACTCATTAACCCATGTGATTTTTAAGTTATGCTTCTGACTACTAACATATATCAAAGAATGCAATTCAACTATATTTAAGCAAAAACTGAGTGAAAACCAGAATGCTGGGAAAATGTGAACATATAGATGTAAACCTTCTATGCTAAAAATATACAAAAAAAAATTGACCTTGTGACCTTTGACCCTGTGTTATGTCAGGTCACCTGTGCCATCGGTTCATTTTGGTATAATCTGTTAGAGAAAATTATTAGCTATATATTGGCACCTAAATTATGCCAATTGGTCAATGAAAAGTGTAGACAATGGTTGTTATGGGACCATACCCTTTATATTATGGAGCTGCTCTAGCTAGACCTCATCCAAGATAGCTCTCAAATATCGTCACCAACATGTATATGGGACAATATTTCGCATTGGGAACATCAAATTCTTAAACTAGACCAAATTAGCTTTACAAACATGTAGCTTAAAAAATATACCTTTTGGGTGCATGGGGACCCCCCTTGGCCACCAAACTATACTACATGTAATTTATCACTTAATTTTCTGTTAACAGGTGATGTTGTGATGCCTGTATAAAAGAGTTGTTAACTAGTGCCTAATCATGCCTAAATACTTTGAAGGCAAAGAAGAGAGCAAGAGACCATGTGCTGCATTGAGGGAAGATCTTAAGCAGTGTCTGTTGGACAGTGTTTGTGTTCAAATTGTAAGTACTTTGTAGTTTCTTTCCAATTAACAGTTTTTACTAGTATCATGATAGGGAAGAGAGAAAGTACGAGAAAGGCGAGATGAGAAGAGGACAGAAAGACAGGTGTGTCCAGGCAGTGGCGGCCAAGCCTCATTCATTATAGCAACTCACCAAAAATGTCAATTGAAATTACAGCAATGCAGAGTGCAAACCACAAACTAATTTGGGTGCTTTGATGTGGGTCGGTCATGGGTGTTCCCATGACCCACATACGACCTCGTCCTCGTTCGTTATTCATGCAAAAAAAATCAGAAATAACCCTTCCAGTGGAGTTGATTCTTCAACTCCAACGGTTTTGGAATAAGAAAATATTCCTTAACAACATATAAAAAATTCAGAATTAAACCAATGGCGACGTCTGAAATTGGGATTTCTTGGCCGCCCTCCCCTGGGTGTGTCTTCCAATACAAACCTGCCTCAGTTTTAAATGGAAGTTCTGATTTTGACATTATATGAATGCCATTTTTTCTCATCATTCTTAAGTTTTAGGCTGGTATTCTGAAAGGGAGTCTAACTTTAGACCCAGGTTTATACCAGGGTTAGTCCTACATGAGTGGACGTTTTTTCCTGCCAACATACTCTCACCCGGTACATTTAACTTTCACAGTATTTTGAAAGGAAAAAGGTTCACTCATGTTGGACTAATGCTGGTTTAAACCCAGGTCTAAAGTTAGACTTCCTTTCAGAATACCAGCCTTGGCCTTCAATAACTCAATATTTGTTTTTTAGTCGATAGCAGCATGTCATCAAGTACTGATATACAACTACTATTCTTCTTCCAGGATGGAAAAACCCCAAGGGAATGTCTTCAACCAAATACCAGAATTGATGAAGATTGCAGGGCACTTGCTAATGCATTCTTTGAATGCAAAAGGTCTTTGGTATGTAAAAAATACCAGTAATCATTTCAATATAGTCCTATGCTCAAGTATAATCTCATTTCCAACCTTTATAAAATTTCAGAAATGAGACTGAAAGCTTCTTGAAAGAACATTGATATAAATTCATTCTTATAGTGTGGTTTAAAGCATTTTGTATTTTTGCTTGCTTGAAAATATTCACACAAGTTCAATCAAAAATTAAAGTGAATTTATGTGCTGAAATAGCTGCAAACTGGGGGAAAAGTTAAGTTTTTGGAACCTACCCTTTCAACCGTATGCAGTGTTGATTGAAAACATGTCCCAACATTGGATGATGGGGACTGGTGAAGGGTAGAGTCATGGGCAAGGATCAACCTTATAAGTGGCGTACATATACACTATAAGCCAGAAAGTATTTACCACTGTTTTTACTCTCTCATATCCCATTAAAAGTGGTGTATGCACTATACATCACTATGTAATAAAGTGTCAAAAGCTGATGATGGCAATATTTTTTATACAATATTGTTATTACAAAATGTATGTATAGTGTGTACTTCAGTATGTAGTACCCAAATTTCCATTTCCCAACAATTAAATTACTATTTAATAAATTTTGGGGGGCTTTGAGAGGTATTGTACTCAGTATTTTGGGCTTGCAAGCCAATTTTACCTTAATGAATTACCTTTTAATCTTAAAGTGACATGAGGAGATTTTTTTAGGATATGAATTTCTCTGCTCCATTTCAATGGTCAGTTGTTAGAAACCTACCTGAGAACGTTGGAAGGTTATTGGCAAAACAGGTGCAAAAGAAAACCGCAAACCTTGTTTTGAACTTGCCTGCTATCGTAATCGTTCCCCCTCGCTTTGACTTCTGTCCGTGCACGACAGAACTACTAATCATCATCTTATTACATAAAGACAGCGTATTTCGGCTTATTCACTTCAGGTGTGATCTAATACATTGGTAAGCATTCCAATATGTAAAAAAAACCTAGGTTCGAGAAAAATTGCGGGCGCTTCTTTCTGGAAATCTCCTCATATAATAATAATAATAATAATGAGACTTATAAAGCGCCTTTTACAAAGTAGGCAAAGCGCTGACAGGGGAAAAAAGGCAAGAAATACTAAGAGCTAGGAAAAAGATGTGACTTAAGAAGACTTTTAAAGGCAGATAAACTATCAAGACCACGGATGTTGGTAGGTAATTCATTCCAAAGGCGAGGCCCAGCAATAGAAAAGGCACGATCACCAGCTTTCTTTTTGGAACGAGGAATTCATCTTGACACTCTCTCACATGCTAAATTACCACAAATTTGATTGAGGTATCTGTAACTTGTACCAAGGTATTTTGTGGTCAATAGGTACCATGGTATTTTCTAAAATTTTATTTAAATTACCAAGTAGCACATAGTGACACAAAATTGGCAATGTATGTCGATCTGTCCTGCTCACACCGTTAACCCTCGTCTACCGAAGGGGTGGAGTGGTTACCACCCCTTCCAAGTTTTTCTTTCCGGCTTGCTAAAAACCCATTTTTATTTTAGTACCAAATGATTTAATGTAATTGTCAATTGACATTTTACACTCCTTTCCATAAAAAATAACATCCACTGGGGTATAAATAAGATACAAGGTGATCCCAAAGTGATGGATGTGGGGACACGACCCCTTTGGGTGTGAGGTACCAACATGTCCAGTACAACACAGGAATATCACAGACACTTGATTTTGGTACCATTGGATAGCTATGGTCCTCTTTCAATTGATACCAGAATGAGTACCAACATGCCTAGAATTAGTTTTGTTACAAAAAATGGCTCAGGTAGATGAGGGTTAATGTTGGGTTCATTGTAGCAGTAATAAGCACTAGTCAGTAGTTACAAACTATGCACTATGCAAAAATTGAAATAATGCCATTAAAAACAGGAAAATGATAGCTGTAATGCATAGAAATCAATTAAGGCCCCTTTAACTTTAGAATAAGATGTTTTTATGAGCTGAATTATTCTTTTGACTGGAACCATTCCAGAGGGTTAGTAAGTATCAAGCCATTTGGATAGCAAACCATCTAGGTATGTGCCTTTGTGATTTGTTTTACTACTTAGTTCAATGTGCCTTGTGTGTTTAAGATGGAATGAAAGTAGATTATCCATTATGATCTCAATTTAAATGTGCAACAAGCAAGTAAAGCACTAAAGGCATCCATTGGTAATTGCAATTTAAGTCATTAGACAGTGGTTGATACCTAGATGGTGTGCATACCTAAATGGTCTATAGCACAAGTGATAAAACTGGCTCTGTATTTATATCAATTCAGTGAATGATTAATTTTCTTTTTGTCTTCTTGTTTTTCTTTTCTTTTCTTTCAGCTTGATATGAGGACCAGATTCAGGGGAAGAAAAACACAATATTAAACACATTGCATCCAGAATAATTGTTGACTGGTACTAGTTGAATTAAACTGCATGTTTGTGAAACTGTAATTGAAAAAAACAATAGACAATTGTTATTGTTGTGTTTCATAAACTTGTTTGTGACTGGTATATACAGTGTGCTAAAAAGTTAATTGTATCATTCAATAACTATCCGGAACTAAAATAGCAAGATGGCGTTTATTTTGGATTCCTTCGTCATGTTCAGCACCATGATCATGTTTTTCCTCGGCGGCTGGATCTTCTTTATGCGAAAGCTCTTCAAGAATTATGAGGTGCATCATGGGATTGTGCAGACATTGTTTTCAGTGACCTTTGCCCTGAGCTGCACTCTGTTTGAATTGATCATCTTTGAGATTCTCGGAATCCTGAATGCAAACTCGCGATTCTTCCATTGGAAGCTCGACCTCTACTCCATACTGGTGCTGCTGATAGTGATCTTACCATGGTACATTGCCTACTTGTGCTTCAACAATGTGAGAATGGTACAAATGAAGACGATGGCAGTTGGCTTGTCGGTTGCATCCTGGTTAATCTTCATGTATTTCTTCTGGAAGATCGGGGATCCATTTCCAATTCTAAGCCCGAAACATGGCATCTTGTCCATAGAGCAGGCAATAAGTCGTATTGGGGTTGTTGGAGTCACAATCATGGCAGTGCTATCGGGTTTTGGTGCCGTCAATTGTCCATACACATATATGACATATTTCATGAGATATGTAAGTGATGCAGATATTGATGCTCATGAGAGAAAGCTTACTCAAGTCATGGACATGATTCTGACTAAGAAGAAACGACTAGCGCTGGCAGAACGAGACATGCTTCAGCGAGCATCAAGCAGTCCCAGCCGTAAAACCAGTCTGTGGAATATGTTCAAGAACGTTGCCACAGTTGGTAACTCCTCCTCAAATTTAGGCCAACTGCAACAGGAGATTAGCGGTTATGAAGAGCTGAGCCGTCAGTTGTTTTTAGAACTAGTAGACCTGCACAACACCAAAGAACGCATGGAATATTCCAAGACATTAATGGGCAAATACTTCAATCTCATGGGATATGTCTTCTCCCTCTACTGCATGTGGAAGATCTTCATATGCACGGTCAACATCATATTTGACCGCGTCGGTAAAACTGACCCAATAAGTAAAGGGGTGGAGATACTGGTTTTCTGGTTTGGAATAGAGTTTGACGTTAAATTCTGGTCCCAGCAAGTGTCCTTTATATTGGTTGGTATCATCATCGTCACTTCCATCAGGGGCTTGCTGATCAAACTCACCAAGTTCTTCTATACCATGTCCAGTAGTAAGTCATCCAATGTCATCGTCCTCTGTCTGGCACAGATCATGGGCATGTACTTCGTCTCTTCTGTGCTCCTGATGCGCATGAATGTGCCGCCACAGTATCGCATGATCATCACAGAGGTCTTGGGGGATCTGCAATTCAATTTCTACCATCGCTGGTTTGATGTCATCTTTCTCATCAGTGCTTTGTCAAGCATAGCATTCCTGTATCTGGCACACAAACAGGCACCTGAAAAACATACTTTGAGTACTTAAGAATGATATAAATTCCATTACAAATTATACACTTCATTACTAAATTTAAGCTTGTTAATTGGTTAAATGTCTCTCACATGATTTGAAATAGTTTCACTATTTTGATGAGGATGAGTGCAAGATACTATTTGCATCCTAAATAATACCTCCAAGTTGGAAATAGTACCTCCAAGTCATAGCAGCTGGCTTGTGATATTGCGCATGCACGTAATGCAGCCAGAGGTACTTTTTACGGACATAAGTAGTACTTGAGGTTCTGAACCTCGCTGTTGTCTAAAGGTGACCTTGCATTAAATGTTGAAAGTCAAACATTACTGTATGGAAATTTATTAATGAAGTGTATAAACAAATATATACTGCCTTTATTCAAGCTCCTGGCTTAAAACTATGGTCCTCGGTGACATCAAGACGCTACGATTTTCTTGAGGGGTGCTACTTGATGTACCTCGGGCTCATGGTTTTAGAGCCATTCATGGCAGTATATATTTGTATAATAACAGCATCTTGTCAGCAAACCAGTTAACGAAACTATCTTAACCATCGGTGGTGAATTGACAATTATCCTGTAGAAGCCTGAACGTGTCATCCTACATGTAGTCTCCGACACAGACGTGTGTCGAGCAATGCATATCTATCAGCCACTCAAAACAAAAAAATTAATACTGTAATCACATAACCAAGCCTGAGGCAATCAAGTTATCAAAAAGGTTGTATTATTAGTACAAAGTATATGATAGCGTCTTGTAAGGCCAACTAAAAAAAGATTGTCTTGGAAACATTGGCAACAAAGCTATGTGCAATGCATTTTTCTTTCTCTCTTTTTTAGATTAAAAAAGCTCTGCTCTGCAGGATTTCATTTTTTCCTTTTCCCTTTTGCTACTTCACAACCAAATTTAGATATTTTGTTTTTGACAACTAAAAGGTAAAGATACAGAATGATCATGTAGCACAATGAAGCAAACCTGATTTCACATAGTTAATTCAAGCACAACTTTTTATTTCTTGGCCTTATGGGTTTGCTTAATTTTGTCAGATACACGTGGCAAGGAACAAAAATTCATGCAATGGAAAGAATATTTCATGCTGGCTGGACATGAATTTGAATTTGGAATGTAACTTACCTTGTTGAATAGAACATCCCATATTTCACATTTTGAAAATATTCTTATCATTGCACTCTTTAAAAAAATAATATTGTATACAATTATCATTGTGTGCGTTCAAGACAGTAAAATGCAATAGCTGCCATGTGTACTTTTGTAACATCCCCCTGAGGTCTACCCCTTTTCTTACAGTATCTCTGATTGGCTCATATAAGATGATATAACATGGTATAACCTGTTAGTAACCAATCAAAATGGACCTTCTGTGCATCCATACAAACATTTAATTGTGTCTCGCGATGTCTCTGATTGGATATATACATAATATAACACAATGTGGTAACCATAAAATAGGGCCGTAGACCTCAGGGGTTAAGGTTTATTTTTGCCGTGGTCAACATGGAAACATGAATATAGAGAGACACAAAACACGTGGCGTACCGAGGCAGTCGATCCAGAGGGGGCAACAAAATTTCCAAGTGTCCCGTTCCAGAGGGGGCAAAATTTGTATGCCGTCCCGGTGAATTGCTCCAATTAAGTGTGAATTAGACGAAATGGCGGGCATTTTTAGCGCAGAAATCGCAAAATTACTTTAATTTGCACAAATTTAGGATTGAATGAAATGAGTCAAAAGGCCCGAAAAAAAGAGGGGTGAAAAGGCATATTTTGGTTCTAGACGTCCAGCTTTTAGAGCCAGAGGGCGGTAACTTGCCCCCCCCCCAGTCGGTACGCCAACACACAAAAATTGTTTGCAATGTCATGTACAGTTTTCAATTTAAGATTGACTTAAAAATGCAACCAGCATAATTCAGAAACAAAAGAAAAACTTTGAAATTGCTTAAATTAACAACTTATACGGTATATTAAAGGCTGACTCAGAGATTTCCCGATGAGGGCGCACTCAATTTTCAAACCTATTGAGTTTTTTGCATATACATAATGCTGTCATATAATAATCACTCTGTGAAATAACTAAGCTCAAATTGAAGTCCTTCATATAGAAAATCACAACTTTGTTATAAATTCCGGATCCAGAAATTTTGTTATACACGGAATCCTATGGCACTGTTATACTAAGCATAAATGTTTACTGCATGAAAACGAAATATCCGATTCATCTCTAACTTGGAATTACGCATTTTAGGGTACTATCTTTATTTCTAGCTGTCTATTGTTAATATCTACACAAACATATTATATTTCAAAATCTCTGAGTCAGCCTTTACTACTTTCTGTAAATTGAATGAGCTATTGGCCCAGACAATGTGTTCTAAGAGTCAAACCCTGTATGCAAGTGTGCAGTGAAAATGGATGAAACCATCTCTAACTCAATGCCAGCAGCAAATAGTTCAATTGCATTGCACTGCTGCTGTATTAAGTCAGAGATGGTTTCATCTATTTTGCAGTGCAGTGAAAGTAGGAATGGACCTTAATGTGCTACTTAGATGTTGCATATGATTACATATATTATTCCATCCGATACAGATGAACTATTTTGGCCCCAAAAATCAGACAATTGCTACCAGTTTTGGCCCTCAAAACCAATGATGTGGAGGGCCATGTGATCATGTAGATGGATGCCTGTCTAGATGCCAACACTTCATAATCCATTACCTGACTAAACCAATTATTATCATTGAACTTCCTAACATGCACAATGATTTGTCCGGTGATAGACATGATGAGGTCATGTACAATATTTTTCAAGAAAAACATTCATCCACTCTACAGACTAAACGATCAGTCTGTGGAACTTCTAACATGGAATGGTGATAGAAGATTATGAGTTCACGTGTTGTATACTTTTTGGACAAGTATGGAATATTCCCCGATGGATTACTTGCTAATTTGCACTTTTTCAATAAAATGTGATTATTATTAAACCACGTTGCAGGGATTTAATTTAGTTGTACCATTGGTTTTGGTGGGACCATCCATGAGTTAGTTTCTAGTGGATACATGGGTGGTAGTTGGGTATGTTGCATTGTTGCCTCTTTGTACTTCATTTTGGCTAATGACCGTGCACAACTCTTTATTATGTGCCCAACGTCTGTACAAACAGTTATACTTTAAACAATAGGCGAAATTATTCCGCTTCTGTTTACCACAAGCCTTGCCACAAACGTGCTCAAAATGTACATCAAGCACTGTGTCTGCTGCTGTCGGGTTGCTTGCAGTGACACCCGTATCATCTCTCTCTTTCTCCTCCCAACTCCCCTCCCCCCCCCGTTCACTTCTTTTCTACTTATCTTCCCTTTCTGTCCTGCTCCCGTTCTATCACCCTCCCAACACCCGACCCCTCCCCATCCTCCATTGTTACCCCTCCCTTCGCCATTTCCTCCTCTCATCTTCTTCCCCCCTGCCCTCACCTCCATCTGCCCTTCCTCTCAGACCTTTCCCCAGCTCTTAACTCTTCTTTCTCCCCTACTCATCTTTTTATTTATTCTATATTCCGTTCAGGTTGTGGAAGGTCTTGCCTATTTGGTGAGACAAAGTATAGTGATTGAAGAATACCCTTGCCAATTAACCAAGTTGGGTTGGTAGAGCAAAGGTAGCCTATATCATAACACACCCAATTATTCGGGAATTTCCGTAACCTGAACCAACTGACACACTTTTTCGAAACGTAGAATTTGGAAACCCCTCACAGAATAAAGCACATGTTATTCCGTAGGTTTCCGAATTCATAAGGGAAGTGTCGAAGGAATGTCAGACGGAAACTCCCCAATTATCCTGTATACGTGATAAAAATTGATGATTGCAATGGCTATGACAACAATCATTTTGGTTGTGAGTTTTTTTAGTTCAAACTAACCAAATCTAATGGAATAATCCAGTGTGTAAATGGTCATTATATTAATCTTCCAGGGACAACTTGCATATTTTGGATTGACAAGGCTACAATTAATTCCTTTAAGAACCCTTGGGAAAGGGAATGTGCACCCTGGTCAAGTACCATTTTTACATAGGTAATTGAGATTAATACTACAGCAATAACAGCACATTTTTTTGAAGAGCGCCCCCAATTTTCCAGATATTTGAGATTTTGCAAAAATGCATCGGTAATTGACTAGTAGACACTGTGTGAATGGTAGAGCTCAAACTCTGTGGGTGTCGCAAAAGAAGGAATTTGTAATTAGACTAATTAATATCAGATATCTCCGATAATAATTCACCGGCTGCGGGAAACGTCTTTTCTAATTTAAATAGCCAGGAAATTGTCCCATGTACGTATCTACACTCATCCATTTAGTTGTTCCGTGGTTCAGACAGTCAGTTATAGTTCATTTTTGTGCAGTGGTCGCATTTCATCATGAGATATAAGTTGCGTTTCTTCAGGTGCCTTTTTCAATTAAATGACAATCCGGTATCACCCGATTCAATTACGAAATGCTTCTTAGGACACTATAGCTTTTTTTGAGCACTACCATTCCCAGGTAATAGTTAACTAGAAATTACCACACAAATGTGCAAAAACTCTCAAATTTTGAAATTGGGGGCACTCTGAACGAATGTGGCTGTTATTGCGTTTAAATGCATGTTTCTGCTTAATAAGTATTCTGGTAACACACTGACTCTGAACATTGCTATACTTAAAGCCATCTCAGACATTTCTGTCAGGATGCAAACAACATCTCTCCAATCACAATCGCCTCATTTTGTTTGAAGTTGGTGAATGAGAACAATAAATGATATACCACCACATTGGCCCAGTATTTTTAATGCCTGTGGTTCGATTTACTAGTTTTACCCATATTTTTATCAAAGTAAATTTAATATTTGTGATGCTTATGCAGCACAACCTGTTATTGTTTACCAAGGAATTTTCTTGGAATAACTGATTTTTTATCTGAAGGCAATTTCTTGTACAGTATATGTAATCAAAGTAAACAACATAAAAGTACGGTTACAGTGTGAATTGTAATATTTTTATTTGGTTTTTTTGGACGTATTGCGTAGCAAAATCCGGTCTTATAAAGGGCAATGTCTGGATGTACGTATGTATGTATGGTCAAGGATGTCTTGGGCTTGTTTGTCTTGACCAAAAAGGTAAACATTTTGTACTTTTTTTTTTTTTGTAAGCTTTTTTTTTTTCCGATGAGCTAGCGTACCAAAACTTAGATATATTGTAGGGGGTCACAAGCCCTATCACTATGTAATCCATTCCCCCATGGTTTCGCCTGGGTATGACAGGGGGGTGGGGAAATGTCAAAAAAGGTCAACATTTCACCAAAAAGGTAAACATTTTGCCATAACTTTTTTTCCAGATGAGTAAAGACCACACTTCGATATATGTAGGAGGAGCACAAGCCCTACAAACCAGTCATCCTTCCCCCAGGGTCTCCCTGGGTCTGCGGAGGGGGTGAGGAAATGTCAAAAAGGTCAACATTTCCCCAAAAGGTAAAACATTTTGCCATAACTTTTTTTTCGAGAGGTAGAGACCAAACTTAGATATTTGAAGGAGGGACACAAGCCCCTACTGCACATGTAACCATTCCCCCAGGGTTGTTCCCTGGGTCTGGACAGGGTGGGGAAATGTCACAAAAGGTCAACATTTCACCAAAAAGGTAAACATTTTGCCATACTTTTTTTTTCAAGATGAGCTATGAGTACCCAAACTTAGATAATTGGAGGATGCACAGCCCCTAATAAACATGTATCCATTCCCACAGGGTTCTCCCCGGGGTCTGACAGGGGTGGGGAAATGTCAAAAGGCAACATTCACCAAAAAGTCAATTTTTTTTCTGATGAGTTAAGAGTAGTAAAACTTGGGTATTGTAGGAGGGGACAACCACCCCCCCCTACGAACCATGAATTCCTTCCCCCAGGGCCTCCCTCGGTCTGACAGGGGTGGGGACATCAAAAAAAAGAGAAAATTTCACAAAAAAGTAAAACATGTTGCAAACTTTGTTTCCAGATGAGCTAGAGTAGGTCAAACTTAAAGTATATTGTAGGAGGGGACAAGCCCCTCCAACCATGTCCTTCTTCTCCCATGTCCTCCCCTGGGTGCTGACAGGGGGTGGGGAAATATCAAAAAAGGTCAACATCCCCAAAAAGTAACTTTTTTTTCTAGATGAGTTAAAGAGTCGCCAAAACTATATATATTTTAGTCTATAGACTGAGGGTTTAGAACTATGCCTTGATTACAAGATGGCGGACATCTACCATGACGTAGTGAAAATGGCTCTCAAAAAAGCATTCATTTTCAACCAATTGTTTATTGTATTTGCCTCCTTATGGGTAAACATGTTTTAAAACATGTTTTCACAACAACCTACCACTATTTCCATCCTTTCAATCCTTCACCCCAGTAAATCACTTGGAAAAACAGTATTTTAGAGTCGACCACCTTGTGAGGTTGAGCCTTACACAGCATATGCCTGCTTACTACATAGGCCTACGTCCAAAGTTGTACTCACCTGACTGGCACCACAGATTCTACCTATGATTCTAGTTCCTTCTGGAAAGCAATTATATTTTTCAATCAGAAGCCTGACACCCCATATTTAAAGCACGTACATAGCGTCAAAAAGGTGAGATCTTTCCATTATTCATTTGCCCGTACGTACTCCCTGATCTTTGAAGCTGGTGTTTACCATCATCATCAAGCTTAAAATGGGTACCTAGTTCTGTTCTTCATTTTTCTAACTGCTGTTTGGGTGCGATTTTTGCAAAACATGATCCAACCCTTTTGAGATAGATAATCTCAGAACTTGCAATCTAATCCGAGGTCGCTTTTTCGGAGGCGATTTTGTTGGCGAAATACTGTAATACTTTTACCATGTGCTCTCGTCTTTGACTTCATGATGTTACAATTAACATCCAGGGCTTGTTATCAATTGTATTTCCGAAACCCTTGTATACATTGTGAACGCCGCCGAGACTCCTGTCCAAAAGGAATAAAAATTGCTAATTTGAACATCGACTCTCTTCTTGTCGATATAAGAAACCTCGTGCAATATTGCCTTCAATAATCGATTTCAATGTAATATGTATTAATGAAAACAAGTTGTCAAGTACCTTAGTGTAATGAATACAAATAGATGCTTCATTGTAAGTCGTCCTGACAAAACCCGCGTGGTGGTGGTGTTGCCATTTCTGGTCAGTTAACGAGTTATATTTTTACGATCAGACAACTTGGGAAACTGACTCGTGGAATCATTTTTATTGACATTCTTTTTAAAGGTAGGTCGGTAGTAGTAGTAGGCCTGTTTACAGGCCCAACCTCAAAACGAGTTGATTTTTATTTATGAAATAATGCAAGATCAACTTAACAATTCATTCATCTTATGCAAAAAGTGGATATCGTAATTGCTGGTCGGATTTTAATTATGATTTTGTACAGATTGTACAAAGAAACAGATTATTCAATTATGTAAACAACTTCAACTTATATTTGATTTGGACACCCCCACTCGTGTAACTGCGGACCAGCATTTCATGCTAATTGACTTATTCTCGTGTCTCTACAGATTAAGGTGTTTGCAACAGGTAAATCCGGTATGGTTAGTGATCATAACGTGTGTACATGTCTTATAAAACTCAGCGTATCAAAAGACAACCCAAGGTTATTAAAACTCGCTCATACCGTATATTCAATACCACTGATTTTTTTCAAAACGATCTTACTATGCTGATTGGAACATTGTTTTCAGGAAACGGATCCAAATCTGCATGGTTTTTTCTTTAAAAATATTGTCAAAAAGCATCTCTGACAAACATGCACCATTTGTAAAGTCATATAAAGGGTAAACCAGCCTGTTTGGTTTAATGATGAAGTATTTATTATTTGTAAGGAAAAATTCTCAACGTAAGGCCACAACGGTCTAACAGACCAGCTGATTGGGAACATATCGTCATAAATCAAAATCAAACTAAGCCATATGATAGTACAGGTTAAAAAAACACTACTCTAACACTCAGGATCAAATCAAAATAATGGCAAAGAACCTGTGGAAATCTTAAAGAAAGTCAATTTTTAACCTTCTTAAAATCTCGTCAATCAATAAGAGATCATTGTTGATGGTCAATGTCATTTCAACACCCAAGGAAATTGCTAATGCTCTTAACAATTTTTTTGTTTGATATGGGCAAAAGCTTGCTCAAAAGTTTGAGAGTAACTGGTGCTCATGCGTGATATGCCGAAACCACCCCCTCTTTCATTACCCTTGAGTTACCTTCAATTTACCCCATGATGAAGATTTGTTGTTTGTAATCAAATGGCTGAAACTGGACATGGTAAAGCCACTGTTATTGATGGCCTCATTCAAATTATTAAGACAGGGGCATACCAAACATTTCCGACCTTTAGCTTCATATAATGAATCTCACACTAAATACAGCCATCAATCATCCCCACAGAGTGGGAAAAACGGCTATATTCACTCCCATAATTTTAAAGATGGTTCGCAAAAGGAGTGTGGGAACTACAGACCCATTTCTGTCCTCCTACAGTGGTCTCAAAAAACTTCCTTGATAGAGCAATACAATACCCAGCTAATAACCACTCATATGTCACAATAAACCTCCTTACCAACACCCAGTCAGGCTTTAGGCCTAGGCATTCCACCTTAACAGCATCTATTGATGTTACTCTATTAATCCTTCGTAACATGTATAAAGGTGATTTGACTGGTTCGGGGCCAAGTGTTTCTCGACCTAAACAAAGAAAGGCCTTTGATACAGTATGAAGACCATCAAATTTTTATTAATCCAAATTATTCAACTTAGGTGTTACACAGGTAGGAGTTGGCAACTGGTTTTCTAATTAGTCAATCAGGTATACAGCAATGTAACATTAATAAACAGTGTATAGTCAGACTACAATGAAATATGTGTTTTGGTGGTACCCCAAGGGTCCCTATACTTTGGCCATTACTCTTTGTTCTTTTTCATCAATGATTTCCAAGTCTCATATCCGAGTGCAAAATTGTGCTGATGCGGAGGACACACTAATACAGCACAACAACTCCAGAAATGTTGCCGACGTTAACACTGTTCTTAATAGAGAACTTCTTAATGTTGTTCAGTGGATTTGTCACACAAACAAACTCACTGTCAATGCCTCTAAAACAAAGACTATGCTTTTTGGTTCGCATAGAAAAATTCATAACTCTGCTGCCCATTGATATCAGGCTCATAATGTAAGTTTGGAACAGGTCCCCTGTGTTTAAATACCTTGGTAATATGTTTGTACCCTACCTCAAATGGATAATCATATTGTAAGATTGCATCTAAATCTCTCAAAAAACTGGTTATTCTTCGTCGTATTAGGCCGTTTATTGATAAAATCAACTTCGGATAGTTGATAATGCTTCCTTTGTTCTTTCCTCATAATAATTACTGCTCCCTATATGGGACCCCAGTTCTACTAAAAATGTCAATTAGATCCAGATATTGCAAAACCATGTCGCAAGACTCACCCTGGGCTGTAGTTCCGTGATCATGTCAGTGATAAATATGAATGAACTCAAGTGGATATGTATCGGCAAGAGCAAATTACTTTACTTGACCCTTTTCTATAGGGTCTCCACGGTCTTGCACCTGAGTAACCTGTATGCAGTATTCGTCATATAATTTTATACCCACATCACAGTCATTGGTACACGCTCACAAAGTTCAACTATATCAGAATTGGACGTAGCCGTATGATTGGGTGGTCCGCACTTTCAGGAAATTCGGGTGCATCGACTGTGGAATAACCTTTTCAAACAATACAAAAACTCGCCCAGTTTACATGTTTTCAAATCCCGCCTTAAAGAACCTCATATTGGGTACTACCGATTAGCTTTTTTTTTCCATATTCCCATATTTAATTTATAGGTTGATATTTTAAGTGTTTACCATTTTTGGCCCACATATATAAATGTTATTCCTTATACATAATCTCGTGCTTTTCTATTTCTAGATTGTCAGAGGATTTTTGGAATATTTTTTAAATGTTGGCAAATGTTTTGCTTGCACTAACAAGTGGTCATTATATGTATCTTTGCTTTAATTGATGTAATTTGCTACTTTTTGTATCGATATTTTACAACCCTTGGATAATATTGTATGTTTATATATAATTTTTATTTAGATGTGTCATACAGTAATTGTACTATGTAAACGTTGTTTAACATGGTAATTTTAATCTTTTAAGTGTAATTGTATTTTTATGAATCCGGATGACCAATGGTGAAATGAGTATTTTTATTTTTATATTGTAATCTTTGATTATTGATATTTGCTGAGAGGGCCCTTTGTGGAAAGCAGTGCTTCGTTCACTGATCTTGGCTACCTTCTATACCTAATGTCGAATAAATAAATAAATAAATCGATAAGCCCTAGGGCCGACCGTCAACTACTGCCCGCCTAGGGAGTTTTTGTTGAGTTTGGGTCCACAGTCCACTAGCTTCAAGTGCCTTCCCTAGCAGGCCGACTGGCTTATGGACGGTTTTGGTCTCCACTTCTTGCGTCTAGTATAGACTATACATACAAAATGTACACCCTATTATTCAACGCCCCAGAGAGCTGCACATACCCTAAGGGGAAACGCATCCGTCCATACCCGCCATTGGGGGTTTACAGATTTTTACTAGTACTTGAAATGAATGATGGAATGGAATATTTAACATTATGAACTGGAACAATCACACTTTGCAGCCCTCTGACTTGCAGGTATAGCCTTGAACTGGCATTGGGATAAACGAGGGTGTTGCATCAATGTTTTCACATTTGCAAACTGTCATTGGTTTTGAGCGAAGAGAGAACCCTATTGAACTGTTGTGCAATCCTATATACTTTTCACAACAAATTTTAATACCGACGGATGACCCCGATAAGAGTCGTAATGGGTCATCACACGCCACTCTTGGGCAACAGTTTTGGCATATTTTGGCCTTTGCGTAATTCACGTCAATGACAAGCGCTTGTACAGATAATGACGTATAAGGAAGCGTGTGTACATTGTATTTTTGCTCTGAAGACGTTTCCGATGTTATTTGAAAAGGTCTACTACTGCCAGTTCAAGGCTCTTCCCTTCAAATGGCAAACCACAAAGAGGGAAGTTTGCTGGAGTTTGGGCAGATATGGGTAGGTGGTGGACACAAGTATTAGACAGTCGTTTGTGCTATTAAGTACCTCCCTCATTTGCATATTCTATTGGGCTACTATAAAACACACCATGCTGCATTTC